>JAIVFJ010000202.1:0-117319 GCA_025765615.1 Zopfochytrium polystomum | reverse complement strand
TGACACAAACGAGCTTTCCAGCTACGATCCCATCTTCCATTGGCGCTGCGAAGCACTAATTAGGCCTCCAAACAAGCATTTAGCCCGTCTCCTTCCCAATCCAACTCCAACCACGATGCGCACAGGCTGAAATCATTGGCTGCCTGCGTTCCACCAGACAATTTGCAAGTCTGTCAGCGATTAGAGTTGTGTGACTCGAACCGCTCGAGGACAATCCTCAGAGGGGCATTCCTATGACTGATGCGGAGGCAGCTAATGATGCTGCTGCTGCTGCTGTTCCTGCGGCAGTTGGAACTCATACACGTTCCAAACATGACCGATGCGTCACCGCCTGCGCCGACGCAGCCCAGAGGGACAGCCTCGCGCAGCACGGCGTGCAGCTAGGACTCGCGCACTTCGATGCCGTGCTGGCTGGAGCGCTATTCGCAGGGCTGTGGCGGTTGTCGAGCCTCATGTGTGTGGACGGCACAATTGGATGCGGAGCGAATCGCTGTGGATTCCCCATTGGAAGAATCTTGATGGGGTTGCCTCGATGGAAAACGCACTTGACTTTAATCACTTCTATCCGGTAGGGCTTGCAATTGAAAGAAAACAAAGTGAGGTTCTTTATTTGGTTTGCAAAATCTGGCTATTTAAGTTGAGCACACATTCAACACAACAAGCTTTTTCCAAGGCTCTCATCGTTTGCGCTCTGCCCTAACCATGTCGTCGGTTCGCAAATGCCGCACAGCGCCACACAAACAAATTCTCCCCACACAGCGCACCTACCAGGAGATACCCATCTGTTTAGTCGTCCGGGTTAGGCGAGTGCGACTGGGGTGACAACCAAGAAAAAAAGAAAGAAAAAAAAAATCAGCACACGTTACTTCCTGCATGGTAAAACCAAGCCCTCACCGTGCATCCGAATTTCACCCAGCACGTTCACGCATCAGGAGTTTCCTGTTGCGCGCTACCCTGCCCCCCCCGCACCGTCGGCGGTCCAAAAACGCCCGCGCAGCGCCAGACAAACAAGCGCTCCCCACACAGCGCAGCCACGCACACGGGTCCATCCGTTCGCCTTGGACTGGGTACGGTTGCAAACGGTGGAGCAGTGCTGACCGGGCGTGCTGCCAGTCGCAAAGAGGCTGCACGGTTGCAAGGGCAGGGGGAGCAGCTCTGGGCGGAGGCGTCGAGGAACCCGATGGAGGCGCGGTCGGAGAGGGTCGCGAGGACGGCGGCGGCGTCCCGCGGGTGGAAGCTGGCGGACATGCCGCAGTCGAGCACAAGACGGGAAAAGCAGCGGCCGCCAGCGGGTTTTGCGGTGGGTGCTGGTGGTTGCAGGTATGAGGAGGATACGGGCGGAGGGGAGGACGACATCGGCTAGAATGTCGGCGCGGCGTCGCGCGGATCGCCAGAGGAAATGGAATATGGACTCCACCTGCGAAATTCGGATAGCGAAAGCTTGTAACTACTCGGAGGAATGTTTGGATCGCTTGACAGATGCGCTCGAGGTTGAGGGGAGCTCCAAGGATGGACAGGGAGGAGTTGCGCAGTGCGGTGACCAGTCCCGACATGGAATCGGTTTGAGAAGGGTGTCGCGACGTCGCCGCAATTTCAGTCAAGCTGACCTCAAGGACGTCCAGTTGCGACTCCTGTGCTCCAGCAGTGATAGATATGAGGATTTCTGGGGAAAGCAGCCGGACGCAGGCGGAGTATGCCAGATCCTTGGTCGCGCGGACTCGGACGGATTTGGCAACATTGGAGCGCGATGTCGGCGATGCATCGTTTGATAAGGTGAGCACATTTTTATTATAGTTCTCTTGGGAGATCTTTGTCGTTGGGCGGGTAACGACGAAAGCTAATCATTCAAGCACATACTCTGTATGGTGTACACCTGGAACCACCGACGCGCGCAGCACGAAAAGCTGCACCGAGAGGTTCAGGAGGTCCTGAAGCGGTTCCAGTACGTGTCTGGACTTGCCGCGGAATCGGTGCGGAGGTGCCAAGAGGCGAAACGTGCAGCGGCGTTACAGTTGAGTGGATTGTTATATATATTTGTTGTTTTCTGTCTTTCTGTGCTTTTGCGACCGCATTCCTCAGTCGCACCCATCGATAGAGACAGCGACTTTTGTTGAGAATTGGAGGGAACTGCACATGAGAATGAGATGAAGATTCTCCCACTTATATTGAGGAAGGATGACGAGAGAGAGACATTGGGGGATGGCAACGAGGAAGGAGGGCTGCGTCACAAACCTGCACACGAGAATGAGATGGAGATTCTCGCACACCGTGTGTGACTTGGAAATCAGCATAAAAGAGAAAGAAGAGATGGACAAACACGTGAGAGTAAAAGGAGCAGAGAAAAAAGGTCTAAAGTCTAAAAGTCAACAAACAATGCCGAGTTCCTTTGGAGCGGTGGACCGCCTGTCCGGACAATGAAGACCCAGTTGGAACGGTGCTTCCTGCCCTCCCTTTTTTTCCGGCTACTGGCATCACTCGGACCGAGCCTTACGGGCTGACTGCAGATAATTTGAGGGATCTCGATTGGTTTTACAACATCGACCTCGGTAGGCAATGGAGTATTTGAAGTCGCGGCCGCTGGTTCCTTCATCTAACTTTGTTGCTGCTTTTCAACGTCTTGATGATGGGGACGGAAAAAACAGAACCGGGGCGCCTCAAGATCGGAAAGTTACCCTTTGACGATTTATGTCCATACCCATTTGAAAAATAGTAAAAATACATATATTGATGAAAGCTCGTTACATTTTGTTGCCTCCAGCTTCGCTCAACTCCTCAAAGCTCGAACACTCGATCACTCATACCTTTGGTCACTTAACAACCTCAACAGCCCTCCACTCGCCTCTTGCCTGCCCCGCTTCAAGAGGATAGTAATCAAAAAATTAGGCCTAATGCAGTATGGTGGAATCGAACCACCGTTGCCTCGGCCACAACGAGGCGTACTAGCCACTATACGAATACTGCATTAGCAGAGCTCCTCTTGCTTAAATTACATTGATAAACTAACTCGGTTCTTGGAGGGAGGCTTTCTAAATGGTCACGAGGCCTCGCATCGGCTGCCGTCGAGTTTTGGGGACGGCAGGGGGGGGCCGTGTCGAGCTTTTTGTACGCGAAGTGGGCCAAAGGTGAGGCGAGCGGTTGCGCGATGCGGTGGGCGGACGAAGCAAAGCCGGGTGCGGTCTCTCGGCCGCCTCCGCACCTCGGGCACCGGCGGTGCCAAGCTTCCAGCCGCGTCGCAGTCGCTATCCGAGGGCGCGACCGCCACAACCGGATCTTCCATCATCGCCAATACGACACCATCAGAATTGCCGTGGTTATTTTTCGACTGCTCCCACATTCTTTCAATTTATCTCATCGCTGAGCTATTTTGAGTCGAACTATCCCAAACGGCATCGATGATGGCGTTCGTCTCATTCCGCTGCTTAATACAGTTGTGACTCCTCAGGATCGGCCGTGGTTTCTCGAAGACGTTTTCGCGGGTTAGGGTTTAAGACTCGGGTCACCCGTTGCCGTTGTCTTTGCTCAGTGCGATGTCGCTGCGTCGCGCGGCGCGCTGTATGTGGAGACGGCAGATCTGGTTGAGCTCCTTGGACGTGAGCCACACAGTTGGAAGCGGCACGTGGAGGATGCCGTCAAGGCTACATTGACCACCTGAGATAGAGGCACTTGCTGTGCGTTTGGATTATTTGTTTCACCACTGATCAAGACATCATCATCATCATTTGACTGGCCGGTGTACTTGTAAACTTGAATAAAGCTTTTCGCATTCGAGAAAATGGATTCACATCTTGAAACGCTTTATCAGCAGCTAAATTATAATGAGGAAACCGAATACCCTTCAGCTTAATTGCTCCGAGCTGAAGGTTGCCGTATGGTGGAATCGAACCACCGTTGCCTTGGCCGCAACGAGGCGTAAGAGCCACCATAAGAATACTGCGGTGCTAGTGACTTCCAAAAGAGTGAATTTATTGTGTGTAACTAGCTGACTTAATGCCTTGGTGCGCGGCTCTTGGGGCCTTTGACGAAGAATTGATGGTTCAAAAACCAGAAGGCGTAACCTCGGAGACAACCAAGGATCGCCTGTGACTGGAGCCCCTTTGGGCGGCTTGAGATGGAACTTCAAACCACAATCCTAACCAATGACGTGATGCCCACTGCGACGAATACTTGCAAAAGGGTATCAGGAACTGACAGTGGTGGCGATAATTTTTACTGAGCCCGGAAGGCCATTTTCGTTTGTCGGGGCTTTGGTTCGATCCGTGTGTTTATGTTGAACTTTGATTCCTGCTTGATGCAGCACGTTTTGCGAAATTGAATTGCCAACACTCATTGAGTCCTCACCACCTTTCAAATGTGCCAGTAAATGATCACCGCAATTCCACTGACCTTTCACAGAGCGCTATTAAGGGAAAGCCAGACCCGCGACCCAATTGAAACGAATCAAAACATAGAAGGCAGGTCACGGCAGCCATGGAAGAGCATGGGATCCTTCCGGCGCTGAGCATTCGGATAAACTCTAGAAGTAAATGTAGATCAATGCAATTTTTTGAGTACACACTGAGCCTCGAGGCCACTCTGCCTGCATCTCTGTCGTGTGCTTGTTGTGCTTTCGCTCAATCTGCCCAAGCTCCGTCTGGGTCGGAAACGGCTTTCCCGCTATCCCCACGAATCTCCAGCTGATTGCGTCCATGCCTTATACTAATTTGATGATCTAGCCAAAAACGGTTTGTTTTTCGTGGGGACACTGCGTCAAAGCTCCCAAACTCCGTTCATCGCGTGGATATATAAATCCATGAGCTTGCCGCACACTAACATCCCTCCCTTCATCGCTCACATCTCCCTGCAAAACTGGTCTCATCCTCCCACAATCCAGTAAAAAAAGAGCAAATGTCGTCCATCATGCTAGGAACTCCCACCGTCTCCGTTCGCGCCAAGCCGCGCACCTCACCCTTCTCCGGTTTCGCCTACACAAAATTCGACACCGGAACCACGCCGTCGACGGCCCAAAGCCCAGCTTCGCAGTCTGCCGTCCGCTCCACCAACCCGGCCACCGTTGCAAAGCTCGTTCAGCCGGCCAAGGTCAAGCGCGCCCATGTCATCATGTACGGCTCGCACCGCATGGGGTCGCCGATGTAAAGGGATTCGATGAGCGTGATTCCAAAAACCGGAGCTGCTCAACGAAGCAGCTTCCCACGGGTGGACACCTATATCCCAAACCCTGCGGCCTTTGCGCTGTTCTTCGGTTGACGGCGGTGCCATTTTTGTTTTTCGGAATTTGAGAGCGAGTTTCGGCGAAGGCTGTCCCGGATTCGCTCGTGATCGCTTCTTTTTTTTCCCTTCCCTATCTTCATGGTGATCCTGAAACCTCGCAGCATCGTTGCCTCGTACTCGTTTTTTTCTTTATGTTTTCTCTTGTTTCTCGACTATGGTCTTGTGCCCTTATCCTCATCCTCCAATATTGGACTGTGTGATTCAGTAAAACCCGGACATCTCATGACTACTCAGGAAGCGGGCCTCCTTTGTTCCGCACAGGGACAGATTGACGTGATTCGAGCTCGCTAAGGTGACGTGGTATGTGGGTCGCTCCCTTTTCCTGTTGGTTCCATTCCCACTCTGTCAACCATATCCGCGTTGGGCGGTGGGTGAGAGCAAGGTCTAGGGAAGACCAACCCAAAAATATATTCTATGCAGCCATAAGACAGAAATACATTATGATGGAAGGCTGAAGAGCTAAAACAGAAATGGGGAACGATAGGGCTCAATCGCTGCTCGCTGGTCTTCTGCGAGTAAACCTGGAAGAGTAGGTCCAAAAATCTGCTGATTCCGAATCTTGTTTTTGATATTTTCGGCCGAGTCTTTGCTTGCCCTGGCTGACGTCCCAAGTCGCTTGAATGTTGCCGTTCTCGTCGTTGCGATCCTCGACGGCTTCTCCGGCACCATCAGCGCACAAAGCTTCCTGCAAGCGCGCCAAACAGGACCGGCGGCTTCGTGGGTTTGCCGACCTCGGAATATCCACTTGTGGTGGTCAAGGTCTCGGAAAGTGCCGGCGACGTTGGCGGCGGACACTCGGCGTAGACGTGCTGGGGGAGGCGGTGGTTGCGGAGACAAGAGGCGGCGGCGGTCGCGGAAGTTAGGGCCGGTGGTGGAGAAGGCGGCGACGGCGGGGTCGGCGAGTGGGGTGGTTATTTGAGTGCAAAGGTTGTGGAGATCGTCTGTGTTGAGAAGAAATAATGCACAAGCCCTTTCTTTTGCCGATTTTCTTCACTTCTCCCTTTTTTCTTCCTATTCTCCTACGTCCTTTTTAGTAGTTCTTTTTTTTATGGTCAGTGATCATGAGAGCTTCTTCATCCCCAATCACTGTGCAGGTTTGCCTTGATCATGTTGCACCTTCCCAAGCATATCCTTACAATACACGGGAACTTCTTCATCCCCAATCACTGTGCAGGGCGCCTAGATCGCCCTCAACAGTCTGGTTCCATTGTTGGGTTGCTGGTTGGGTTGGGTTTCGGTGGGGTTTGGGAAGGACGTTCTGCGCAGCGTTGCGTTGATTTTTTGGTGGACAAATGAATGGCCCTTTCAGTGAGGTGCCTGTCGGAAGCCTCTCTCCAAAATGTTGTCCAAAATGACAGCCTTTCATTCCATCCCAACCCTGGTTCTGCGGCTGCTGGCCGTGGCGCTATTGCACAAGATAGACTCGCAGCTGGCGCGCACGCAGTTGGCGGCGATCAAAAAGCGTGGGGAAGTCGCTGACTGCGCCCGGAAACTCGGCGCTGACCCACGAATCTCTGGGGAGATTAAGATTGATTTTTCCGGCTCTTCCAGGCTGGAAGACAAAGAGAAGAAAGGACGAAAAGAAAAAAACCGTGGACCGCACGAAGCCCTAACACAATCCTCGCCTCTATAAATACTGCCCCTTGCACGCCCCGCAATCCACACTCTCATCTTATCACACATCTATCACACACACACAAACTGCAAAAAAAAAAGCCGGTCTCATCCTCCCCACAACCCACCAGAAAACAGAACAACAATGTCGCCCATCACCCCGCTCGGAACCCCCGCCGTCTCGGCCTTCACCACCACCGTGCCCGGCCTGCGCACGTCCGCCCCCCGCGCCGCTACCCGGATGCCCACCGCCGTCGCCCCCGCCAAGCCCCGCGCCTCGCCCTTTGCTCGCTTCGCGTACACAAAGCTCGACACCGAGTCCTCGGCCCAAAGCCTAGCTTCCCACCCCGTCGTCTCCACCGACTCGAAGCCTGTGCAGTCAACCAAGGTCAAGCGCGCCCACGTCATCATGTACGGCGCGCACCGCTTGGGGTCGCCGATGTGAACGAAAGTACAAGACGAACGTGAGAATTATCTGGATTTGAAAAAACTGGGCGCGCGGCTCAACAGAGCAGCATCCCGCGGGTGGGACACCCTGGATCCCAACGGCCTGCGATTTTGTCGTGGCTTTTTGGTTGACGATGGGTTCCATTTTTGGATTTGGAGTGCGATGACTGGTTGATGGCGAAAGCTGTCCCCGATTCGCCTCCGAGTTTTTTTTCCTTCTTTGTTTTCATTGTGGTGAAGCCTCGAAGCCTCGTACTCGTCTTTTTTCTTCTTGTTTCCTCTTGTTTCTAGTCTGAAGTCTTTTGCCGTTATCTTCGTCCTCCCACACTTTGACTGTGTGATTGAATAACATCTCATGACTACCTAGTGTCTTCGTTGTCCAAGGTGGGAGGTACATTTGGCTTCCCTTGACTGTCAAAACGTGCGCCCATCTCTTTCTCTCAGGGATCACACTCGGATCCGTTACCAAAAATCGTTTACGATGCCCGCGAGGCATCCTAAGTTTGTTCGAGGAGTTTTTTTGGCAAGGCCTAATGCAGTATGGTGGAATCGAACCACCGTTGCCTCGGCCACAACGAGGCGTACTAGCCACTATACGAATACTGCGATGCTGATACCCTTGGTATAATAATATCTATGTAAACTCACTGACGCAACAGGCCCAGTTCACCCAAACTTGATAACTGAGAAACCAGAAGGCTGGTCTCGGAGCCGAAAATAGAGGCCAAGCCGACGAGCATTATCAACCCGTGACGGACAATCTCGTTGACTGACGGATCGGCTCGAGGTGGAACTTGAAACTACGATCGCTTACTACTGAAAAGATGCCCACTCAAAATGCTGGAACTGGGTTGTGCTGATGCCACCCTGGACAGCGAAGTCATTGACGGGGGTAGTTATTGTGATGTGCCGGGTTTATTGAATCACAGAATCAAGTAGGGCAGGAGGAATATGACGCCACAAGACTTCATAGACAAGTGAAAACAAGCAGAAAAAGACGAGTACAAGGCTATGAGGGTCAGGTACAGAATGAAAACAAAGAAGGGCCAAGGGAAAAAAAGGAGAAAAAGAAAAGAAACAATCGGGAGCGAGTTCGGGACAGCTTTCGCCATCAACCAGTCACCGCACTCCAAAATCCAATAACGGGCACCCATCGTCAACCAAAATGAACCCCCGCGACAAAGTGGGAGGCCGTTGGGATCCAGGGTGTCCCCGCCCGCGGTATGCTGCTCCGGGTGAGCCGCGCGCCCAGTTTCTTCAATTCCAGATACGTCTCACGTTTCGTCTCGTTCGATCTTTTCGTTTACATCGGCGATCCCAGGCGGTGCGAGCCGTACATGATGACATGAGCGCGCTTGACCTTGGCGGGCTGCACGGGCTTCACGAAGGCGGACGGTGAGTTGGTGGTGGCGACAGTGTGGGAGGCCAGGGCCGAGGACTCGGTGTCGAGCTTTGTGTAGGCGAAGCGGGCAAAGGGCGAGGCGCGCGGCTTGGCGGCGACGACGGCGGTTGGCATCCGGGTAGCGGCGCGGGGGGCGGGCGTGCGCAGGCCGGGCACGGTGGTGGTGAAGGCCGAGACGGCGGGGGTTCCGAGCGGGGTGATGGGCGACATTTGTTCTTTTGTTCTGTTGGATTGTGGGGAGGATGAGACCGGCTTTTGCAGTTTGTGTGAGAGATTTTCGATGTGATAAGAGTGCGGATTCCGGAGCGTGCAGGAGCAGTATTTATATAGGGGAAGATTATGTTAGGGCTTCGTTGGGGTGCTTGCCGTGGGGGCGGCCGCCGCTGTCTTCTCGACGCCCCACGGTTTGTTTCTTTCTTCCTTTCTTCTGTCCATTTCGTTCAGTCCCCTTGGCTTCGCTTGGAACAGCCTGAAAAAATGCTTCTCCCCACGAGATTCGTGAGAGATCTCGGGGCGCAGTCAGCGACTTCCCCACGCTTTTGATAGCGTGCGCGCCCAGCTGGCGAGTGTCTGTGGTGCGCGTGCGTGCGGATGTTGAACTGGGCACATATGCTCTCACAAAAGTGCCACGGCCAGGAGCAGAGCTTCCCCCCCACCGAAACCCAACCCCAAACCAGCAACCCAACACCGCAACCAGACGATCTCCACAACACACCTGTTTTACGCACAATGCCCACCCCACTCGCCGTCCCCACCGTCGCCGCGCTCTCCACTACCAGCCCGTACTTCCGCGACCGCCGCCGCCTCTCGGCCGTCTCCGCCACCTCCGCAGCCACGGCCTCCCCCGGCGACCCTGAGCTCCCGCCAGCGTCGCCGGCACCGTCCGAGACCTTCGACCGTCACCACCGGATCGTCGGTCGTCGGCAAGTCCAGCAACAAGGGCAAGAAGCCGCCAGTCCTGTTTGGCGGGCTTGCGGGAACCTTTGTGCGCTGATTGGAGGATCGGTGATTGGAACCGGGGGCGAGGATTGCAACAACAACGTGGGCAGGCGTTCAAGCGGGCTTGCGAAGTGGCAGCCAAAACAAACAAACTAGGCTCGCTGGGCGTGTGTGATTGGGATCAGCGGTTTCGAAGTTCGGGCTCATTTCCGTGCTGCAGCCTAATCCCAAATAGGCGTTTGCCCCCAGCAAAGTCTACTGGCAAAAAAGCCTCGAGCATCGACTTGGGCGGCCCTACCTTTTCCCACTTCTTTTTACCGTGCCTTTTTCTTCCATCGAATTGCTTTTGGCTGCACAATATCTCTCTGACACAACATGCAGTTATGAGGAGAATTGTCGGAATAGAATTGTCTCATTACATTTTGTTAAATAAGTGTTGGTGGCTGGAAGATGCTCTGGACGGACGAGTGAGCCCTGTGATACCAGTGTCCGTCAGAAGTCGTCAAAGTCGGCTCTTGTTGAAACGATTTTGCTTTCAAAGATTCTTGATATTAGGATGCAACACCTAACTGCGTTGCACTCAAACAGAACTATGCAATTGATATGCTTGCATTTATTCGATTCTATTTATCAAGGCCAAACAACATATTCGAGTGGTTGATTCACGATGGGCATGTGCATCGAAAAGTATGAATGCATTGTCCTTCCACTTCACCTCCCAGCCTCAATACGCCCCCTCACACAACCACCGCAGCCGGCTTCAAGTCCTCCCTCAGCTTTGCAAACGCCATGCGCGTCTGCGTGACCGGCTCTCCGTCCCCGTAGAAGGCACCGATATCAAACAGGGAATAGAACGACTTCAAAAACGTCTTCCCCAGCAAAAAGTTCTCCGACTGCCAGTCGTTGAAGACGGGCCAGCAGTACTGGTCCTCGGTGTAGCCGGGGGTCGCGAGGTCCTTGGCCGAGACGGTGACGTTGACAAGCGCGGAGGAGCTTTCGGCCGACGCAAAGGTGAAGGTGAGGTTTGCGTCAACGGCGGCAACGTCGGAGCAGAGCGGGCGGCCGCCGTGGGAGATGAAGGTGTAGTTGAAGCCGAGTGCCGCGTACAGCGACGTCGTGATGGACGCCGGGGTCGACAGCAGGCCGGCGCCGGTGTCGAAGATGGCGTACGAGTTGTTGAGGTTGAACGTGCCCGTTTGGATCGGTGACGTTGTTGGTGACGAGGACGCATTTGCGATGGCGGCGATGGGGGACGCGGATTTTATGGAAAAGGACAGGGCCACGATCTTTGACATGAAGAGGGTCAAGTTGCCTTGATAGTCGGGGTCGCCTTTGATCCAGTGGATCGTCTCGCCGTGCGCAAGGTACTCCTTTGCGCTCTCCTTGGACGCGCCAAAGGTGAGGAGTCCGTTGTTCTTTGGGTTCGCGTTGGATGGGAGGTCGCTGTTGGCGGATCCGAGGTATATCCCGACGGCTGTCGTTGGCACCACGCTCTTTCGGGAGACGGCGCTGTAGATGGACGTGCCGCCGTCGGCCTGTGCCGGCGGGGACAGGCCCAGGAAGCCTGCGGTCGCCAGCGAGCTCCACGACGAGTAGACCACGTCGATGAACCTGACGGAGCCGACGTCGGTGCAAGAAGCGCGTTGGGAGGGCGATGCGCCGTCGGGGCAAGCGCTGTCGCACAGGGTCGCGTTGTCGGAGGAGACGTAGCCGCCAATGTATCCGCCAACGTAGGAGATGGACAGGTACTGCGACGTCTGCTTGCCCGAGGGGCTCGCCGAGACGTTGTAGCTGCCTCGAGGAAACTGGTAGGCGGAGTGGCAGCTCTTTTCGCAGGTGGGGTCGAGCACCCAGATGGGGCCGGAGCCTGTGTCGAATTCGAGCTTGACGGTCTGCAGGCTGCTGCTGCTGCTGGTGGTGGTGGTGGTGGTGCCGAGCGAGAGGTTCACGTAGTGGTACGACTCGATGACGCCGATGGGAAGTGAGAGCGGCGCGACGGCGGGGTTGTGGTGGTGCGAGGTTGCAGTTTGGCTCATTGTGTGTTTGTTTGTTTTTTCCTGTTTTTTTATTTTCTTTTTTTTTCTTTTTCTTTCTTCTCTTTCGGTCTTGAAATTTTCCCGGCAATGCTGCGGATCTCCTCGCCTGCGCACCGCCACACAAACGCCAGCGAGCCAGCCTCACACCAGCCACGAGAAAGACTGTTATTACTGTGATACACCAAAACGACTCTAATGGGGCTTCGCGCCTCTTCGAAAGGCTGAATCTTTCATATTTACCGCGTACTATGGACTGCAGTCACCAACCACCTGCTCAGGGGACAGTGTTTGGACGATGCGAAATAAAAGTCTCCCCCCATACTTCCCAATCAATCAGTGCGCGGAGCCAGATATGACACCATTCACGGATCCCGACGGGGGACCTGCAGTGGCGAAGAGATATGCGCCATTTTTTTGAGCTTGCCGACATTCCAAAATGCTCGCGGTTTTTTCCCTTCGGGCGCATTTTTGTGCCCTGATTTGAGCTTGAAGCGGCTTCGTCGGAGGTCCACAATAGAACTTCGAACGGGGGCTGGGCAGTTGCGAGTTTGCTGACGGTTTCCACACCGAGCCACCAACTTCGTCGACCTATATCCTAGTCGATCGGCTGTCTCTTACGCAGCCGGCCGCGTCTGGCAAAAGAGAGTGGGACGACGCGCAAAAGGCGCTTGCGTCCGCATGCAGGAACGGCGACGTCCGAGTGGTGGGCGGACTGTGGCTTCGACATATCGCGCATTTCGTACCAAGCGTCGAGTCGGTTCTTAATTTACTGGTTGAACAAGCCCATAATGGAAGAAGGGGGATTGCGTCGGTCATGTGCGCCTTAAAGTTTGCGACGATGCAAATAAGTTTCAGAAACGATCACCCCTCTCCAACCCCGACACTAAGCATATGGAAAATAGCTAGGAACATGCGCACGACCTGCTTAGGGGTGGGAAAACAACAAAGTCTCGGATTTATTTTTCAAAACAAAACACGGTAATGATCCTTGAAAAACATAATCCCGTAAGCCAAAACGAAAATTGTGTGATCAGTTTGAGGGACGCTCTCAACGGCTCTCCGGCTTGACTCCGAACCGCAGTTGACGGACCGTCAAAATCCCCAGATCCTCCCGCCGCGACTTCGACGCCGGGTCAAAGTACGGCCGCTCGCCCAACGACACGACGCGATCTCCGGCGCGCAGAACGCTCTGATAATCATAATCATACGTCGCGGTGTGCAGAGAGCTCCTGTTGTCCCAGATGGCCACGTCGTTTTTCCTCCACTGGAACCGCACCTGGAGGTCGTGGTTCTCCGCGTTCAGCCTGAACAGGTACTGCAGCACGGCGTCGGACTCGTCCTTGGACAGCTCGTTGATCTGGCGGGTGAAGTCGCGGACGACAAAGACGCCCTTCCAGCCGGTGACTGGGTTCGTCCGGATGACGGGGTGCACTGCTTCGAGGCGGTCGCCGGCGTTCTCGGGGGCGCCGCGGCCCTGGCGGATCGTGAGGCCGCGGAGGTCGGCGATGGTTTGGAAGTAGTCCGCGTTGTGGGTGGCGGTGAGGCCCTCGAGGAACGTTGCAAAGGCCGGGGAGAGGCGGTCGTAGAGCTCGTAAGCGCTGGACCAGAGGGTGTCGCCGCCGGTCGGGGGCAGGGTGTGCATTTTGAGGATGGCGTAGTCGCTGGGGATCGGTTCGAAGGTGATGTCGCTGTGCCAGTCGACGCTCGCGAATTCCGAGTGGATGCCCGCGCGGTGGTAGTCGTTGCGGCCTTCGGAGGTGATTCGGCTGATTTCCTCGCCGTGCTCGTTGAAGGACATGACGGGGTGGACGTGGAGCTTGGACGTGGCGGGCTTGCCGGTCAGCTCTCCGAGGCGGCGGCCGAGTTCTTTCTGTTCCTCGATGGTGATGTCTTGGTTGCGGAAGAAAACGACGTTGCGTCGCGAGGCGGTGATGGCAAGATCGCGGATCAGATCGTCCGAGTTGGCGGCTGGAAAAGATTGACAGAGAGAGGTGGAAGGCGTGAGCGAACGAGTCTAGGCAACAAGACGCACGAGAGCCATCAAGCACCTTCGAACAGCAAAAAGCACCCGCACTCTCACCTTTCAACAGCTGCGACAGCTGCACGCCATTCTCAAACTCGGTTCCGATGTGAGGAGTCAGATCGAAGCGCTGGAACTTGTCGAGGGCGCCAGAGAGGGCAAGGGGCTTCCTCAGCCGCTGAGCAGAGCTTGCGATCTCTTTCGGTTTGGGTGCGGCTGCGCTGGAATCCGTGGCAGCAGTTTCAGTCGACGCAGAGAGGAGGGTCATGCTTGCGCGGGGACCGCTGTTGGGCGAGAGAGAGCAAAGAAGAGTCTGCGGCTTCGAAGAGCGTGCCGTGCCAGTGTGGCCTGCTGTGTGAAAAGTGGTGGTGGCGTGTGCAGTCCAACCGCGTCGCTGGCCTATTGGGTGGGTCTGACAAGGGCGAACTCGATTATCCGAGAAGACGCAATTGTGGATGACGGCAAATTGCGTGCTACTGTGTCTCCTCACACACGCCCTCTCCTCCGCCTCAAACTGTCGCATACAATCTCCTCCGCTTTCTTCCGAAAGGCCGCGCCACGGCGTCTACTTACTTCGGAGCATCGGAATTAGAGACGAGATTCTGGCCGGGAAATATGTGCGCCTCACTTCGCGGTTGCAAATTGAATGCGTGTTCGGCTTGTGAGTAGTTGAATATGTCATCAGCTCCATGGAGAAGCCCCCGCACGGTGTTTGCTCATGGAGAAAACAAACCTTTTGATAGGAAACTTGTTCATTCAGAATTCTCACTCGGGTAAAGACAAAACCAAAAAGAAAACTCGGGTAGGATCATGTACAACAGGCGGGGTGACAGAAATCCGAAAGGCTTCAGTTGCATTCAGGACCAACACCCTCTCAGCGGCTCTCCTTCTTTTCCGTCTTTGCGCCGTAGCGCAACTCGCGAATCGTTGGAATCCCCAAATCTTCCCTCCGCGACTTTGAGGCGGGGTCAAAGTACGGCCGCTCGCCGAGCGACACGACGCGGTCGCCAACCCTGAGCTCGTCCCCGTAATCGTACGTCGCCGAATGCACCGAGCTCCTGTTGTCCCAGATGGCGACGTCGTTCTTGCCCCACTTGAAGCGCACCTGCAGGTCGTGGTTCTCGGCGTTCAGCCTGAACAGGTACTGGAGCACGGCGTCGGACTCGTCCTTGGACAGCTCGTTGATGTGGCGGGTAAAGCCCTTGACGACAAAGACGCCCTTCCAGCCGGTGACGGGGTTGGTACGGACGAGCGGGTGAACCGCCTGCAAGCTGTCCCCGACGTTCTCGGGTGCGCCGCGGACCTCGCGGATCTTTTGTCCGCGGAGGTCGGCGATAGTTTTGAAAAAGTCCGCGTTGTGGGTTGCGGTGAGGTCCTCGAGGAACTTTGCGAAAGCCGGGGTGAGGCGGGTCGTAGAGCTCGTAGGCGCTGGACCAGAGTGTGTCCCCGCCTGTGGGGGGGCAGGGTGTGGATTTTCAGGATGGCGTAATCGCTGGGGACGGGTTCGAAGGTGATGTCGCTGTGCCAGCCGGTGCTGGCGAACTCGGAGCGGGGCTGGGCGACGTAGTAGTCGTTGCGGCCTTCGGAGGAGATCTGGCTGATCTCCTCGCCGAGCTCGGAGAATGAGTGGATGGGGTGGACGTGCAGCTTGGACGTGGCGGGCTTGCCGGCGAGCTCTCCCAGGCGGCGGCCGAGCTCTTTTTGCTGCTCGATGGCGATGTCCTGGTTGCGGAAGAAGACGACGTTGCGACGCGACACGGTGATGGCGAGGGTCGCGGATGAGATCGTCCGAGTTCTCGGCTGCAACAAAATGAAAGTCGCGAGTCCTTTAGCGGTTGTCGTCTTTCGGACTGATGGAGAAATAATTAGTATGCTTCACCTTTCAGTAGTTCCGAGAGCTGCACGCCGCTCTCGAATTCGGTGCCGATGTGAGGAGTCACGTCGAAACGCTTGTACTTGTCCAAGGCGCCAGAGAGCGACAAGGGAGTCCTCAAAAGCGTGGAAGGCTGCTGCGTGGCGATCGCCTTCAGATTGGCGACGGCTGTGCTGGGCTCAGCAGGGACGGTTTCCGCGGAGGCAGGAGGAGTCATGTTGTCTGGTGAATGCAGATGGGGTTTGAGTGTAAGGAGGAGTGGGGGCACGCCGAGCCTTTTATTATGACTGGCGAGATGAGATAGGACGAGGGAGAGAGGCAGAGAGGCAGAGAGGCAGAGAGGCAGAAGATAATATCAAATCGCGGACTCGAGCACGCAATACTTCGCTGATGTACCACGTAGATCCGTCCTCTCGATTGGTTCGCTCATGGCGATCTCCATTGACTATGCGCATAGTTCTGTGAGTCACAGGATGTGGAGGCGGAATTCAGCGGAAAGTGAGCTGAGAAAGTTGCCGCGTGCAAAGGCCCTCATTCCGCAATTCCCAGAGTCGGTGGCGTGTGGGAAACAACTAGTCGCAATCGGAAGACACAATTCGACTTTCGCGTTTTCCCGATTGAGCACGATGGCGAGAGAATTGTAACAAGGATCTTTCTTGTGCGCAGCCCAGGAGGTGATTCTCGAGACCACCCGAGATCAACCGTCAAGCCCAAGACCGCGATAGGGGATTGAGGCTGTCGAGAACGAAATCAGCACCTCCCCATCCGCCAGCAGACATCGCACACTGACCTCTCAGTCGGATGCGCGCAACGGATTACGGCCAAGACTGCCGTGTCGCGGCAAACAGCCGTGCTCACCCTCTGTAAGAGGTAAAATAGCACGACCAAGTGAAAGAGATTAGCGTCCTGCACAGGATTCGAACCTGCGCTCCCAAAGGGAAATGCCTTAGCAGGGCACCGCGTTAACCACTCCGCCAACAGGACGATAACTGTGAGAAGGTTTCAGATTATCTTATTGCAAAACGTTCTATTGGAGAAGATCCCTTGAGACTAGCGAGCCAACGCAGGCTGACAGCAAAGATCCTTCGTTCTTTTGCTTCACTGGCATTAATATTTGCGCATGGCAGGACGCGTTACCGTTTCCGACGCAAGCCGCTGAATGACGCGCCTTGGCATCATCGACATTCCAGCAGCATCGGCTCGCTGACCCTCGTGACAAGGCGAGGGTTCGGCTGGTTCCAAAAAAAAAAAAGGGCAAAAAAAACCGAACAACAAGAAAGATGCCGTCGTCGTCGTCATCGGCGCTCACGGCCAAGCCGCTGGCGCCGTCGCCGCTCTTCCTCTCGCGCCTCCGCGCCTACCTCCTCACCGCCAACGCGCTCTCCGCCGCCGCCTTCCTCCTGCACACCCTCCAGCACCGCCTGCGCAACGCCGCCGTCCTGCGCGGCGACTCCACAACCGCCTTATCGACGACGACGTCGCGGTCGAGCTCCCCGCTCGACTACCTCCCCGCGCGGCTGCGTTCCGCGATCCTCGCGCTGCGGTCGGCGCCCGCGCGGCTCCTGATCGCGCTGACGATCGCGGGCGGCGCGCCGGCGGCGTACGCGGTGCTGCGGGCGCTGTGGCGGCGCGAGACGCCGCAATCGCCGCCGGCGTACGAGGTTCATGGCAAGACGACGGGCACGGCAAGGGTGGTGCAGGTGCACCGGTGGGAGGGAGTGGCGGAGACGCTGGCGCGGCAGCAGATGGCGGGGGCCGTCGCGGCGTATCTGTGGGGGATGCTGTGTTTGAAGCGGGGAGGGGGCAAGGGGCGGGTGGTCAAGGGGGGCAAGGTGGCGCGGGTCGGCGGGTGGGTGCTGGTTGTGTGGATGGGGGTTGTGGCGGCGTGGGGGGAGGGCAAGATGGAGGGGTAGGTAGTCTACGTTCTGCCATTACAGGATCTTGCTGCGTGCAATGTTGGGTCTGTGTAAATAGACTGTTGCTTTGTGCTCATCGCCGCGTTCTTATCCCTCTGATACCATGCTGACGCCAATGAGGCGTTTGTCAGATGGGATGCTCCATTGCAATGTGAATCGATGAAGGCGACAGGTGTCATGTCCACACGACACCGCCATTGCAACAACTTCCCCCCCAGCCCTCTACCAGGAGTTGAATACATCTCTCGAGTGCACACGGATGCGCCGCCCATAAAAGATGCCGCACCACCACGAACAGACTCTGCCGTCGACCTCGACACCGCCGAGGCGCCATCCCACGTCGCACTCGTCCCCCGCCACACGGCACGACCGCTGCAGCCACTGTTGGGCCTCGAGCGCTTCTCCTTCATCAGCATCACCTCGGTGAAGCAGCCCTACACCCGTCCAGACGACGCCGCGCTCACGAACCGGATCAAGGTCAAGCTCGCGGTTCTCGTCGTGATCGTCGTCGCCGTGGCGGTCGTCACGACCGACTTATACCTGCAGCTGCCCAAAGCCGGCGGAGACACGGGCGCTTCGCTCCACTGAAGGAGTGAAGCGCCCGTGTCTCCGCCGGCTTTGTATTATTTCGATGGAATCTGCGTGGAATGCCCAGCTGTGAAACGGTGTCCAAGCTCTTTTGTGTTGAAGTCTTTGTATAAATCTGCATTGAATCGGTGTGAGGCAGGTGGAACTCTATTCTTTTTCATTTCAGGCAAAACACTTTCTTAGTGCCAAATCAACCAGCTCAGTTTGGAACAAATTAAAAAAAATTTTACTGTTATTCTGGACATTTGTCCACATGGCATGATCAACTGTCGAACGAAGCAATGAACTGAACACACAAAGAACCGAATTGATCTGAAACGAGGGATTGACTGGGGGGGGGGGAGAGGGGGAGGGTTTTTGGGGATATACGAAGAAGCAAAGCAATGAAAACGAGCGATCGACTCTCAATGACCCTTCTCGTTAGGCCCCTTGAAGGTACTCTTGTTGTCGTCCATCATCTTTTGGGTGATTCCTTGGTAGTGAGGCTCGTTGGAGATATCCAGGTTGATTTTTCCCCAGTTAGCGGGTCTAGGAACCGGCCCATTTTCACCTGCCGGATGATCCAACGCCTTCCTTTCTTGGTCGTTGCGGTACGCCACATGATGCTCACGCTCGGTTTTGAAGACGTGCTCGCCTTTGTGCTCTCCTTTGTGCTCTTCGTGCTTGTGGCTGCGGTCGGTGTTGGGGTTCCCCGGAGTGGGATAACGAGGAAGGAGGGGATTTTTCCAGATTGTTTTTTATTGGAATGAAGTTTTGGGTGGTGGGAATGAAGTAGTATGGAAGTTGGGAGAGGGGAAGGGGAGGGAGATATTTGTTTCGATTGTCAGTGCACAATGCAAAAGAAAGTAGGCGCACAAAGGACTGATTGCTGAACGTACTCGTTATTCCTTTTGGGAACAGGCGGGCCCTGTACACGGTTCCTTGGAAGGTGGGAAACGGTCGGAATGGTTTGTTTCGAATATCAGTTCCAATGCAAAAGCAACTTGGCGCACAAAAGCACTGATTGTTGAACGTACTCGCTCTTCAGATGGACTGCGGGCTTTGCCGCCTTTTTCACTTCTTCGCTTTTTTTGGGAATCGCTGGGGCCTTACCGTCGCTTTGAAGGCGGGAAAGAGGACGGTCGGGTGGTGGGATCAGTTTGGGTGGTTGTTGAATGGAACGAAGGAATTGCTTTTTTTATCTTCCCATACTTTGTAGGCGCGGCTGTCGAGACGATGGCCAGGAGCATCCAGAGCGCGAGGAGGGCGAAGACGAAGGTGACTATGGTCCGGCGCATCTTATGCAGTGTTGGTACTTGGTAGGGAATGCTGGGATGTGAAGTGACTCTGCAGTGGTTTTTGGATCAATCGCTTGAACGCATTTATATACCTTTTTCGCGAAGCAAGGGGTGTGGGCTCGGTGGAGGATGGTTTCCGTACTACAACAAGGAGCCACCAGTGGGTGGAGGAAGGTTCGCGAAGTGGAGGTCATGACACGGGCAGCCACAAAAAGACACGGGTCGGTTGGGCCACACAATTCTGAGACGTTTTCCACGCTCCACGTCCACCCGAAGCGTGTCTTTTTTCACCGCGCTCGCCACCAGCTTCGGCGAGATGAAAAATGGAGAGGAGAAGGAGTGGACCCGGACTGGCTTCCGGCGGCGGGCCCTTCAGGAGGTAGGTACGGGTGGGAGTCAATGGAAGTTAGAGTGGGTTAATGGCAACCGTGCTTTTTGACGGACACGTTTCTCGTTTTTGGGGATGCTGGATGTGGTAATCAGCATCAATTGGCGGATCCACTTTACAGCTGTTTGCGCAGTAACGGATGAAGGACCGTTGGACAACGCGAGGTGGAGGGTGGAGGAGAGACACGACACGGGGCGGCAGTGGGGGTAAGACAATCAGTGCATGCAAGACACAGGACGGCCATGCTCGGAGAGTGAAGTGCATAATTTGTGGTATCCAGTCTCTCGTGCAAATCGAGAGACTGAGTGGAAAACGCATGATGGTTGTGAGCGGGGGCTTTTTTTCACTTGTTTCCATTCGATGACGATTACAAAAACAATCACAAAATCACAAAAACACGCACAAAACGACGCGTCGCGTTCTAACCGACACAAACTAACCTAGATTAAAAGGAATTCCGAAAAGGGGGGGGGGGGGGGGGTCAAACACTAGGCCAACGTGGGCCATCTGAAAAAAGAGGTCTTTTTTGTTGTTGCTGTTGTTGCCGCTGGTGTTGGTGCAGTCGTTATTAGTTCTTTTCCTTCAGCTCGCCAGCGAGGAACGCGCCACAATCCCAATCGCACATGCGCCGAGCTCAGCAGCGGTTTCCGATGGGCACCGCAGTTGCGGACGCGTCGTTGCGACCGAGGCTCCCGAGGCCAAACAGGTTCTCGACCGACTTCAAGAAGCTGTAGTGGTTGTACGTAGCGGTGTCCGTGACGCCCTTGCCGAACGTGCCCGATCCGACCAAGATAGTGTAGATGGGCCCCACGGAGCGGGACGTCAGCAGGCCTGCGGTCTCGTCGAACGTGATGTAAAACAGGGTGTTTGCGTAGACCGGGTTGGTCAGCTTCGGTTCCAAAAACTTCTGCAGCCAGCTCGCGGCGGTGGGGATATCCGTGTCGTGCGCGTCGTTGTCGAGGTTGGGTGTGAAGAACATGTACTGCGGGAGGTTTCCGGCTGCGGCGTCGACGTCGAGCTGGGCGCTGTTGACGATGTGGGAGGTGCAGCGGGTGGTGTTTGTGCTGATGGAGGTGAAGGACATGAAGGGGTTGTGCTTGCGGGCGTAGCGGCCGATGGTGGCGGCGGTGTTGCAGCCGGAGGTGGAGTAGTCTTCCTGGTAGGCTTTCCAGGTGATGCCCTTTGCCTCGAGGAGGTCGGCGATGTTGGATTGGGCCAGGTTGACGTTGCCGTCGCCGGTAACGCCGAGGGTGTCGCCGGCGACCATGGCGATGTAGTTGGGCTGGGACGGGTGAGATTCGCCGTTCATGTTGGTCAGGTAGTAGCCCTTGTTGGCGAGGGTGGTGCCAAAGTAGGTGTTGGACTGGACGTCGGCTTCGTTCTGGTTCTCAAAGACGATGTACATGACGTTCTTGATGCAGCCCTATCGTTGTGTTGTTGGATGAACGAAGCATTGGAGTGTAGTGGTCAGGCCCAAGCGCTGCGATGGAGAGACAACGAGGAGCGACTGTACATCGCGCGGAGGAGCGGATCACCGGCGATCATCATTCGTATGCAGCGATTGGCAACACTCACCGAGGGGGTCGGGGCGGGACCGGGGGCCGTGGTCGTGGCGGTGGCGGAAGTTGCGCCGCCTCCAGGGGCGGGCGCGGGGAAGGCGGCTACGCCAGCGGGGAGGGCGGCGACGGCGGCGGCGGCGACGAGCGCGAAGAGCTGCATTATGGGGATGACGACGACGATGAAGAGGGAGCGGGGAAGAGGTCCTTTTCGATGGATAAAATCCAAATAATGCGTGTTTATATAGTAAATATTCTCGTTTCTCTTTTTATTTTACCCGCCCAGCTACGGCAATGTACCTTCCTTTTTTGGTCGGCCCTGTTTGCCTTTTTTGGTGGGACCAAACCGCTTGGTGTGTCGAGACCTGTCTCCGCCCTTTTCACCTGAAGTACGAGAAGGAGGAAAATTTTATTGGCACGCGGCGTGTGGTTAAGGAGGTCACGCGCATTGGCGGCCACAAGAAACTATTGAGAAAGAGAGAGAGAGAGAGAGAAAGAGAGAGAGAGAGAGAGAGAGAGAGAGAGAGACAGGAGAGAGAGGCAACAGAAACAACAGCTCAACTTCGTCATATGCGCAACAAGACCAGTTTTCCCGCGCGATGACGGAACAATTGGAGCTCGAATACACCGCCATCCATGGGTTTGACGGAAGAAAGAAAGAAACATCAGCAGACAGCGGTTTGACTACCCGTCGATTTGTCGATTTGACTCAAAAGAAATGCGGCTGAGCCCCCGGGCTCGCGGTGGATGGGGGCCCAACCCTCCTCCCAAGGATGGAAGCGAGAAAGAGAGAGAGGGGGAGATGCAGGAACAAGTGCGAGTAAACGTGCGAACACGATGGGACGGAGCGAGCTAACGGATGAACTTTCGCGCCAAGCAGCGATCGTGGCACAAGAGGGGTCTGATAAAAATAATCCGAACAATCTTTCCGTTGGTTCCGGATTGCGGAGGCTTCTTCACCACCGGTCGCTGACTCGGATTCGACGGCTGGTGGCTTCCACCATTCGCCGTGGGTGGATGGGAAGAACCAGAGGAGTGAGAGGAACAGCCACTTCTTCCGCCACTGGACGCACTCCCGCTGTTCCGTGTGGCTGGGCTGGCCTCCGCCGATCCGCCTGCCGCGCTCCCCGTGCTGGACCGATGGGAGGCCGAGCCTATTCAGTCGGCGGGCGCCGGCGCTCGGTTCGGCTGTGGCCGGACGCGCTGCCGCCGCTGGTTCGTGCGACGGCCGCGTTGGACGCGGACGACCCACCCTTGTTCCCGGTGGATTGTTGGCCAATTTCTTCGTGCTCACCGCGACTGTCTTGTCGATCTCCTTGAATCGTTCGTATTCGACCTTCCTCAATCGTTCCAGTTCCTTGCGGGAGGGAGGGTTTTTTGCTATTTTTTTTTTTCTCGTTTGCCGAAGCACCCAAATAGCACCTGAACGTGTTTTGTGAGGTGTATAATAGGAAATGACGTAGAAAAGCCGGAGTCTACGCTACCGGGTGGACTCGAACCACCAACCTTGCGGTGAACTGTATGTTCGTAACAGCCGCACGCGCTAACCAGTTGCGCCACGGCAGCCCTATTTACGAGTCTCGCATGTCGCGACTCGATTCCAAAACCGACAGAGAGGTCAAGAGCAGACTAAAATCTCCCGATCGAGTGCGCGCGTTTGCTGGGTGATCTGTTGACGGTAGCCTGCCAGGACCAAATGCGAAAAGCGATTGCCGTCAAACAAGTTGAGCTGAGTGCCATGAGCATTCCCCCGCAGTGCTTGTTGCTCCCCCAAATCAAGTTTCGGGCGGCCTTGCCAAATCCGTGAGGAAGAAAGAGAGATGGATGGAGAGGGAGAAAGTAGGACGATCCTGGCAGCCCTCAACGGCAAACCAATGACGGCAGCGGGTGAGGGGGTTGGATGGATGTACCTATGTCCTATGGGTGGGCCACGGGCCAAATCCATCCCAATATCCATGCAACATATTCTTCCAATACATCCATCCCCCAGAAGTATTTCTGTCTTTTTTTTTCTCTTTTTTTTTGTTTGTTTTGTTTTTGTTTGTGCTGAGGGCCTTTTTTTTTTCTTTTATTTTTTTTTTTTTTTTGGGATGGATTTGTGTTTTGTGTGTGTGTGTGTGTGTGTGTGTGAGTGTGTTGTGTGTGTGTGTGTGTGTGTGTGTGCGACATGCCTGTGTTGATGTTCACGGAGGGCGGGCGAGACACCCGCCCCGAAAGAAGATCGACCCCACGTCCAAGCAAGCCGCCCCGCCCACCCATCCCCCACTCTTCTCCTCTCTTCTCCTCTCTTCTCCTCTCTTCTCCTCTCTTCTCCTCTCTTCTCCTCTCTTCTCCGCTCCCACCCACCCCACCCCCTCCTCTTGTTTGTACCCAGCCAGTGGCTGGCTGCGGCGAATACATATATAAGACCCAGTTTTCGCTCCTTCTTCTTCTTGAATCCTTCAAGCACGGCAGACAGAAGCTTCGAAATAGAACACGCCGCCTCACAGTCCCAACACACACACACACACTCACACACACACACACACACACACACACACACATCCACACCAAAAAAAAAAGAACAAAACATGGCCCCCACCACCGCAACCTTCAACCAAACCTTCGAAGACTTCCTCGCCGCCGAAGAGGTCAGCGCCATCCGCGCGACCTTCTCGCAACTCCACGCCATCGTCTGCGGTCCCGACGCCACCGCCAACGACGACTACTCCTACGAGCGGCTGCGCGCGATCGGCTTCCCCGCCGTCGGGTACAAGCGGAAAGCCCTCTTTGGCCTGCTGGACGCCAAGCGCGAGGCCGCCGTGCGCAACGTCGCGTACGCCCCGCTCCCGCGCGATCTACCCCGCAGGCCGACCCTCGTCGTCAGCGGCGCCGGACCCGTCGGCCTCCGCGCCGCCGTCGAGGCCGCGATCGTGGGCTTTGACGTGCGCGTCGTCGAGCTGCGCGCAGACTTTTCGCGGCACAACGTCATCAAGACATGTACGGTTTTTATTTTTTTGACAAATCAAATAATCTGAGCTTGGTCAGCGAGAGCGACCCCCTTCCGTGGACTCCGCGTTAACCGTTCACCACACAACACCACAATTAGGGAACTACACGATCACGGACCTCGCGACGTTCGGCATGTCGCACTACTTCCCGCACTTTTCGACGACCGGCAACGCCGGGCAGCACCTCGGCATCAAGGAGATCCAGATCTGCCTGCTCAAAGCCGCGCTGCTCCTCGGCGTGCGGGTCGACTACCAAACGGGCGTCTGCGGGCTGGTCGACCCGGCCGCCTTCTCCTCCTCCTCCTCCTCCTCCTCTTCCTCGGACAACGACGGTCGATGGGCCGTCTGGACGCTCCCAGACGTCGACGCGCGCGCGCGGCTGGCGAAGCGCGCGGCGCTGGACGGGCTCGGCGGTTTGCAGGATCCCACTGCGCCGGAGCTGCAGCTGCTGCCCGGCGAGCAGGACGTGTCGCGGTTGCAAAAGCGGAACAGGGTGGACTATTTTGAGCCGGCAGCGTCGGCGGAGGGCGCGGTGGTGCGGACGCTGGCGCGGTGCGAGGGCGAGTCGGAGCGGGAGCTGCAGGAGAACGCGGATCGGGAGATGATTCGGACGGCGGGGGAGGAAGGGTCCAAGGCGCGGTTGGTTCCGTTCGATTACTTGCTCGTGGCCGAGGGCGAGTCGTCCAGGCTCATTCGGCACCTCGGGTTCGACCGGAAAGTGTGGAAGTTTGCAAACATGATCGGTAAACTTTGCTCTCTCGATGGGTTCCTCATTACTTCACCATCAATAACATTTTGCCGTTTCATTTTCTTTTTTCTTCCACCAAGGCATCGTCGTCAACATCGACATCAGCCCCGCGGGCCTGAAATCGCACTCCTCCTACGAACGCCAGCTCCCCGAATTCCTCGAAACGCGCATGGCCGCGAAATGGAAAGAAGGGCCCTTGGGCAAACTCCACGCCCTCGGCTTCGACCTCGAAAACATCGAGTACCTCCGCAGCACCAAAACCCACTTTTTCGTGTGCACCATCAAGAAGCAGACCTTGAGCTCCTGCGGGATCGTCAGGGCGGAGAAGGACACGGTCCGCGAGCTGCTGGCGGCGGAGAACCTGGACATGGAACGGCTGCGCGGGTTCGCGCGGCACCTGGGGGACCTGGCGGGCGTGCCGGCGGAGTGCGGGCTCAGCGCGCGGCACGGGGTGCAGATCTTTGATTTTAGCTGCAAAGGGCAGTGCACGGACACGATGCGGCGGATGGTTTCGAGCCGCGAGGGTGCGGCAGAGGCGCTGGTGCTCCCCGTGGGCGACGCGCTGCAGAACCCGTACTGGCCGCAGGGGCTGGGCGTGAACCGGGGGTTCCACACGGCGCTGGACGCGGTGTTTGCGTGCCACGTGCACGCGTCCAGCGGGTACGACGCGGCCGTTCTAGAGCGCGCGACGGCGTTCAAGCTGATGGAGTGGTGGACGTTATCGGAAAACAGCCTTTCCGAGCCGCACCCGAGCAAGTCTGCCGTCGCGCCGGTCGTCAAGTCGGCGGACCACGACTGGACGGTGGACCCAGTGTCGCGGTACCACAAGAACGTGATGAAGTCGGTGCACAGGAGCGATATCGTCAACAAGGCGCCGGCGCCAAGTTTGCCGAGGAGGTACCGCGAGCACGCGGCGCTGCTGTGGGAGGGGTTGGTTGAGGGCGAGGAGTGAGAAAAGAATCGTGCGGGGGACGTTTTCTCAGTGTGTGTGTGTGTGTGTTTTTTTTTTTTTTTTTTGACTTTGTTACGTCTGCTTCTCGGCAAAACCTCTTGCGCCATTTTTTCTTCTTCTCCTCTCTTCACGCTTGAGCTATGTGCCCTCGATAAACCTCCTCACTATCACACAATCATCGCTACTTTTCTTTCAAGAAGGCAAAAATAACCCAAATTCCCCCATCTCCCCTTCTTCAATTACGTGGGCGCAGATTGCAAGACTACTGTGGGGCCATACAACTTAGACATCCAATCCACAAGAAATTGCCTTCTCCAGCCATCGCGCAGGAGAGCAGGAACCTGAAAGGATTCCTTTAGATGAAATCCTTCCACATTCATAGATATTGAAACGTCGACGTCCGCGAACGAAAAGTCGCTATACGATTATTTCAGCTCAAGCCCACGGAATTGAACTTCTTCCACCGTTTCAGAGCTTTCCGGCGAGAATACCGAACTGCTTCGTCGATTGCGCTCTCAGTGTAGATCAGCTCCAGACCCCTGTTTTTCCACCACTCCAGGGCTTTTACGTGGTTGTTTGCACTCGCCCTGGCCATGGCGTCTTGGTCGTACTTCATTTCACAGCCGCTGCCCTTCCACCATTGCAAGACTGCTACGTGACCTTCAAGGCTGGCGTTCGCAAGTACAAACCGTGAATAACGAACCGGCAACCACCCTTGTCCATCCACCACTGCAACAATTTAACATGCCCTCCTCCGGAGGCACAATGCATTGGACCCTGGCGGCGTCCATGGGCGCCTTCTCCTCGCAAAACTTTTGTCGTCGTCGCGGTGGACGCGCGATGGGTCGACGCCGCTGTCCGCCCACCGCTGCAGCACTCGGAGGTCGCCGTTGGCAGAAGCGCGGGGAAAGCGCCGTGTTCACGCGGTCGTCCACGCTCTCTCGCGACTCGCGGGCAAGCTGCAGCACGCGATCCAGGTCGCCCAGTTTGCTGGCGGGCACAAAGGGGAGCGGAAGCCGGGACACGTGCGGGACACGGCTGGCGGGAAAGCGTGGCGACGCGGGTCGCGTCGATGATGTCGAGTCCTTGGCAGATCGACTCGACGACTTGAGGAGGTGTTGACTGTTAGACTTTAGACCTTTTTTTTTCTCTGCTCCTTTTCCTCTCACGGGGTTGTCCCTTCTCTTCCCTCTCTTTTTATGCCACACCGTGTGGGAGAATCTTCACCTCATTCGCATGCGCAGGTTTGTGACGCCACCCTCCTTCCTCGTCGCCCCACCCCGATGTCCCTCTCTCGTCATCCTTCCTCAATATATGTGGGAGAATCTTCATCTCATTCGCGTGTGCAGTTCCCTCCAATTATGAACGGGAGGGAGCGACGCCATTCGGAGATCGTTTTTTGCGGGGCATGTAGAGAGCCGCACTCACAGAAACAAACCTTCTTTCACCGCCCCTCACAAGAGCCTAGCTGGGAAAGCATGGGGGGTCTGGGTATCTGTCACTCAAGGGCCTAGGGTTCAAGTCACAACGCCAGCTGTTGCAGGCAACAAGAAATAGTACAGTCTTGAATCACAAGGAGTGGTGTGGTGGAGATGCCTGACGACCCTGTAAGTCCGTAGTGCATGGGGTGGGTTTGCTGAGGTGAAACCTGGACGTAGTATATAACAGTTCACCATTGATGGTGCTTTCTCTTCCTGTCAGCCCTTCGGGGCTGGAACAATAAAAAATAAAATAAAAAAAACAAACCTTCTTTCACCGTGGAACACAAAGAAGTTGATTGGTTCCAAACCAAGCACCCCCGCAGATTCTTACCTTTTTCAGCGCGCGCACGGTGTGTGTATCCGGCAAGAGAGCAATGATGAGAAGGATCGCGCAAGATTCAAACCTCTTTCACGGTGTGAACAAAAACACAAAGCAATGTCGTTTGATAGTCCACTTCGCGGGCTGGCCGCCGTCGTCACTGGTGCCAGCGGCTTCCTCGGCTCCGTTTGGGCAAACGAGTTGCTTCATCCTCGTCACGGCGTTTCGCGTGTCCACTTGTGGCTACGCGAGCACAGCAAGGTGCCCGACGAGGTCCTTCCCCTCTCAAAGCTCTCCGGCGTGACGATTTACCGGTCCCGGGCCGGGGGCGATCCGACGCCCTTCGGCATCGCACAAGCAGACGTCTTCCTGCACTGCGCGGCTCGGGTTAGGCCAGACTCAGATAACCAAGAACTGCATCGCTGCCGCCCGCAAGGAGAAGGCTCGCCTCCTTGTCTACGCCTCCACAACCTATGTCCTGGTTTACCTTCCAGACCGCTCGGTCGCTCCGGAAAACGATCACCCGGTCGCAAGCAAGGCAGCCAACCACCACAACAAGTTTAAGGCTTTTTCCGAGGACCTCGTGCGCGACGCAGCCGATCGCACCCTTGACACCGTAATCCTCCGCATCCCCATCCTCGGCTCCGTCCCTCCATTTTCCCTTTCCGGGCTTTGCGAACCCCCCAAGCTCCCCCATCACCGCGCTCCTGTTCTGCGACATGTCCCGTGCGCGCTTGTACACACACCGCAACGGCGTCCCCACAGACGTCTGCGTCGCTGGAGGCTCGAAGTGCGTCTTGCCACTGCACCCACAAGCCATGATGCCACCGTTCTGATATTTATACTGCCACACGACGTAATGCAGCAGCAAACATACCCGCCCGCAAACTCCTATTCTCCCACTCACGCCAACACCACAAAGATGCAGATCCTCACCACCATCGTATCCACCCTCCTTGCCCTCGCCGTCGCGCTTCCCGCCGCCACGGCCAACCCCGCGCGCGCCACCTACAACCCGATGTATGATAACGAGGCCGACAACAAAGCGTTTGAGGTTGGCATCATTACGGCGGAAGCTACCTCGGTTCCCTGCAACCAGTGCGTCGATCGCACGCTTACTAAGCCGAGATCCTCAGCCCTAGTCCTTTCTTCCATTTTATCTTCAATAACGCAATATATTATCGTTTATCGCCGATTTACTTTGGTAAGCTGAAGCGCACACACTGCTCGACCAGGAGTATGCTTAATCCTCTCAAATTTCGACGCAAGATCGAAGTTGAGCCCGTTAACAAAACTTTACTGTGAATTTCTTCCACCTCTTGTCCAACTGTGTTGCTTGGACCCGTGTTGAGCAGGAGCGAGACGACCTGCACAATGTTGGTGGACAATGAGAACAAAGGAATCAACAGCCGTCTTAGCTCATCTGGGAGAGCGTAAGACTGAAGATCTTAAGGCACCCGGTTCAATCCCGGGAGACGGCACACAAAACTAAAGAAGTTTCTTGTTTGACAAGTACACCTTCTCGGTGTGGTCCATTTCGCACACGTTGTGAAGTTTTGCATTCCCGTTTCCCACCACACTAATCACTGCCGTTGGACCCATTTTCCTTGTTCGTGCCATGATTCTTTCGTTACTCATGACGCGTGGCGGTTGGTCGAAGATGATTTCTCTCCTCAAACCCGACTTGCGCGTTCGACGCGGACGAAAACATCCTTGATGGTTCCTTGCTCTGCGCGCGCCAACGACTCTTGGACGGCGCCGGCGCTGCACTTTCGGTTTTTCATCTCGCCTGCTTTGTTCGTCGTGCAACGCGCGGGTGCAACTTGCGCCCTGGCTTTCGTCATCTCTGATTCAGGCACATCGACGATCTTTGGTCCGCCAGCGTTGCGTGGACTGGGCGGTGGCATACAACATGAACAACGTTCAGTGGGGGCGAATGTAACGAAATGGACCGACGCTCCAAGTTCGCGTGTTTCTGGAGCCGTGATAAATGTTCAAGGAGTAATCGGCATCCTTTTTGCGAGTCCTTGGGTTGGAATTATAGCGTGCTTTGGGGGGAGAGGATTCTGTCCATATTTCACCACTCCCAAAATTATAACCAAAGAACGTTTTGGTTTGAGGAAACTGGGACTGCGGACTGCGGAACCTTGGGGGGGGAGGGTATAAATACCAGAGGCGGAACGTGGGAATAAAGCATCTTGCACAGCGAGTGCAGCTGCAACGATGAGGTCCATACCGAGTTCAGCTTATTGCTAGTTGAAAACTAACTCCAAACTGGCTCCTCACGACCAACGGTCGGGAGGGAATTTTTGAAACCTTCAATGCACCTTCAGTAGTCCAGTTGAAAAAGAAACGAATTTGAATTGCCGATCGCACCGTGTCAAACGTCGTGCGGTCTGAAGGATTTGGAACAAATTTGAAACCTTCGATTCACCTTTCATTTTTGTCCAGATGAGAAAGTGGCATACTGATCGTAGTAGTCAATTAGATGTTCATCGTCCGTCATCGATCTGAATCGCTTACTCGAGAATCTTGGGTGAAGGAGGAATATGTGACCGTTCTGCATAGAGTTGTCGATTACGCCAACCCATCCTGCCTCCGCTATTCGCCTCCTCTTCTGCTTCCCAACCTCCAGCCCCCTCACTCCCGCAAGCCTCTGATGCATCGATCTTTTTCGTGTTGATGATGTGCGTGAGAGTCTCTTTAAGCGACACTCCATTAGTCCAGATGAAAAAGAGGCGAAATAAGCAATCTGATCGTTGGTGTCAATTAGATATGCATCGCCCGGCATAGATCTGAATCGCTCACTCGAAGGTGGAAGATGGGACCCGTTCCACACGCAGTGGGCGATTACGCCAATCCATCCTGCCTCCGCCTCCCTCGGCTCGTCGAAGCCAGTTCTGCTACCCAAACCCCCGGCCCCTCAGCTCCCGCAAACCTCTATCAGAGCCAGAGGTGGCAGCGCGCTTGTCCGTGTTAACGATGTGGCGAGACTGAATTCGAATGAAACACTTAGAAAGTTATGTGGCGAGTATTAACGTCGGAGTCAGTCAGTTGATTTTCATCATTTTTAGAAAAAAACGATTTAGGCCTCAGCCAGCGGTAGTGTGAGGCCGGCGAGACCAGTGCCCGGGCCGCGACAGCAAGCTGCCGACGGCGATCGAGCCGGGTTTCAAAAATAATTGTGATAATAGATACGCCGGCGATGCCGGCGGTTAAAGTTATCACACTTTAAAGAACAGATACTACACTTGATCTTAGCCAATAGGCCAGAGAGGATTGTAAAGAGCAACAGATGGAGGAGGCGGCGGTATTTATACGGCTCTCGTGAGAACACTGCGGACTGCGGACTGCGGACGCCTGGTCATTATCAACAAAAATTGTCCAGGTGGCGGTTCGGGCCTTTGATTTTTGTTCGAGCCCAGTGGTCTCGCCTTGAGACAGACAAAGGCAACAACAAAAGGGGAGAACAAACCTCCGCAAGGAGGGCAACTTCCGCTGTGTCGCGTTGGCTGCTTATCGCTGAGATCCACGGGCATCGGCGCGAGACGGTCCAAACAAACAACAAAGAAAGGTAGTTCAAGGGGGTCCGTTTGAACGTGTTTGCCGTCGAAGCCACATCGCCAACACTGAAGGCAGCGGCCCTGATCCAATCGAGCACAGCAATCTGACCGTGACGGGTGACGGGCGGCGTGAGCCACCACAGAGGGCCAGTCAAAATCAATCGCAGGACCCGAGCCGTTCGCGCCTGCCGCGGAAGCGCTCGCAGCCTCCCGTCTCTTGCGGAGCCGCTCCAGCTGCAGAGCTTCGTCGCCACAATTCAACGCGAGGAATGGAGCTTCCGCCAGGCCAGCCTCCTTCTCCAGCCACTCGAGCGCCTCGACGTGATTTTCGCTCGCCGCCGCCTCCATTGCCGGCTGGTCGATGCGAGCGAAGGACCACGGGAAGAGGCGCAGGCACCACGCGAGGACGGCGGTGCTCCCGTTAACGACGGCCGGCCGCAGGAAGTGTGTGACGATCTCATCCGCTTCGCGAGGTCGGGGAGGTCTTCGCGGGGCGGCCAGCGATCGATCCACCAGTCGAGGACGTTGGCGCGGCCGTGCTCGACGGCGAGGTGAATGGCCGCCTCTGCGGAGAGAAGGCTGTCCAGATGTCTGGCAAAAGTGCGGACGCAGCGGCAGTCGGATCGCCTTTAGACCGAGACTCGTTATAGGACCTGATGGGGATGTTTTCCGGGTGAAGTGCGACCATGAGCGCGGTGGGTGTGAGCCGGAATAGGGTAACGGTTGTTCGTTCACATACTTTCTTCGAGGGAGCCTCTGTAACCCCGCAGTGATCGATTTGAAACTTTATCGAGAAACCATTACAACGATTATTGATCTAAATTTGTTTGGGCTACTTTGGACCATACAACTCAATCCACAAGAAATCTTCTCCGCTCTCGATCGACAAACGAGGGTGAACTGGGAAGCGCAGGGATCTGAAAGGATTCCTTTGGATGAAAGCCTTTCTCTTTCATAAATTCCAAAACGCGGAGATTCCCGTACAAGAAGGCCTTTTCAGAGTACTTCAGCTCAAGCCTATTGCGGTGCCACCACCATATGATTGACCAAGCATTATTCAAGCGGCATGCTTCATCAAAACCTTCGACTGTATACTTCAGCTCCAAGCCACTGGTTATCCACCAATCCAAAACACGGTAGCGCACGTTACTTATAGCACTGTTCATTGCTGAGTTCGTGTACAAAAGCTCCAGTTCACGTTTTCCCCACCATTCCAGAACTTCAAGGCGGTTATTTTTCGCGGATCGCGTCGCTCGTGTCGAGTCTTTGGCAGATCGACTCGACGGCATGAGGTGGGAGCGACGCCATTGGTTCTCTCCGGGGGGGGTTGGGGGCGGAGTGCTGGGATTCGTCCTTTGGTTGTGAGGGGTGTTCAGTCCGTCGAAGGGGTGTGCAGTATTTTTGTGCGGCGGCCTCGCGAGGGCACAGCAACTTGGTTCTGTTTCGATGCCCCAACGAACGATTGCTTTGCTGCGAAAAGGCGGCAAAGTCGAGCACCCTTCGCGATCGGGCAAGCGCGGGCCTACGCGCGCTTGTCGGACCGCCCTGCGTCGCAAAACAAGCTCGCCCCAAGACCTCCTCCCGGTGCCACCACTGCCGCCGCCCGCTGCCCGTGCGTGCGTGGGTTTTGCGGCAGCGTCGCGGGGCCTGCCGCTGGAACGCAGAGTTTGACGCCTGGTTCGGCGAAACAAAAACGCCTCCCATTCGTGCGCGCGACAATCGATGAGTCGCCACTAGCTAGCCACGGACGAATACGTCTGTACGTTGTGCAGTGGGTAAAGGCTGTTGTAGGATGGGATTTGCAGCGATGAGAGCTGGTGCCCCACGCTGTTTCAAAGCCGACATTGAGCGATCGTGCTCGAGCTTAAGCACGGTGGTAAGCCTTTGGGCGCGCCGCACGTCGACAAAGCGCTGCAATTGACTGAACGAGAAAGGTTGTGGGCCATTCGTCAAGCTGTAAGTTCGGTTGCGTCGACGTTGAAGGAGGTTTCATTAGGAGCAGGAGAGCACGCCATGTTTGTGCGCCTCCTCCGCTGGCACTTTGATCAGTGCTTGAGAGTGGGCAGTTGGTGAGTGAGAGGTAGAGTTTCACGTTGGGCGCCCCAAACAACAAACATTCAAATTCATTTATAATTACTGTATTTCTTCTGTGTAAGCAAACGGTTTCCACCACATTCCCCATTTCCGCCGGGCCGCGGGCAATTTGCCAAAACATGCAAACAGACAAAAAAAAAAAAAAAAAAAAAAAAAAAAAACCCAAGAAATTGGGAACTGATGGCGGCAGGGGGCCGATGTCGAACGGATGTCCGCCTGGCACATCCAATATTGGGCGTGGGGACACGCTCTCTGGTTTCAGTTCGCGATCGGAGGTCGCGACCTCCGCTCGGCCTGGGCTTGAACGAGATTCAAGCAAGTGTGTTTATTAATAATAATACTCGCTCCACTTGCTCGCCGCCATCAACCGCTGCTTCAAACAAATCACGACCCGCACCCAACCGGCCCTCCCATTTCGAAAACTAGTGCAAACAAGACAATGTCACCGCAGCCGCCATCTCCTTCACCACACATTGTCATCGTCGGGGTGAGGATGAGAAGGGGACGGGAGGAGAGCGGGGAAGAGAGTGACTTTAACTACTGATCTAACCTTTCCTGGATTGTCACCACAAACAACCCCACTTCCACCCCCCATTCCCACTACCCCCGGACTCACAAAAAAAAGGGTTCGTTCGGGGGCGTCTTCACAATCAAGAAACTTGGAGATGCGCTCGGCCCGTCCGTGAGTTTCCTATTGATAACATCCGCGCCGAAGCCGGATCCTCACTCTTCTTCTGTCCCCCCTCTTCCCCCTCCCCCCCAAATCAACAACTCCCCACAGGCCCGCATCACCCTCATCGAGCCCCGCACGCACCTCCACAACACCATCGCAGCCGTGCGCGGCGTCGTCGATGCCCGCGCCGCCGAAACCATCTGGGTTCCCTACGACGGCCTTTTCCGCAACCTGCCGCACGCCACGATCATCCACGCGCGCGCGGCGGCGGTGCGGGAGCGCGAGGTCGTGTTGGAGGACGGGCGAGTGGTAGAGTTCGACTACGTGGTGGTCGCGACGGGGTCGGCGGCGCCGTCGCCGGGGCAGGCGAGGGCGACGACGAGGGAGGGGTGGATTGAGGAGGCGAGGGCGGTCAGGGAGGCGTTGGAGGGGGCGAAGACGGTGGCGATTGTTGGTGGTGGACGTGAGTTTCGTGACCCCCCTTTCTCTTTTTTTATGTGGATTCTTGGTGTTGCGCTTGCCACTTCACTCACTCACGCACACATTCTGTTCCGTTCTCGTCCCATCCACACACAACCTCAAAGCCGTCGGCATCGAGCTCGCCGGGGAGCTCGCGACAGACTTCCCGCACCTCACCGTCGACCTGCTGACGTCCGGCCCGACGGTCCTCTCGTCCTCGAAAAAGATCCAACCGTCGATGGTTACCGCCACAGCGGCGCGGATCGCGCGAGCGGAAAAAGAGCGCGTGCACACGGGCCAGCGAGTCTCTGGCGGCGTTCCGGCGGGGGCCTGGACGGTGGGGTACTCTTTGGCACCGACGACGCTGACGACGACATCCGGCGGGTCCTTCGCGGCGGACTTAGTCTTCCTCACGACGGGGGCCGGGCGTCCGCACAGCAGTGCGGTGGTCGCAGGGCTGGGTCCCGCGGCGGTCGACGAGCGTGGGTACGTGCGGACGCAGCCGACGGGGCAAGTGGTCGGGCACGAGCGGGTGTTTGCGCTCGGGGACGTGAGCACTTTGGACGAGTTGAAGGAGGCGTACCTTTTGCAAGAGCAGTCGGGGGTGGTGGTGGGCAACATTGCGGCGCTGGTGAAGGGGCGCGAGGCGAGCAGGGAGTACAAGCCGGCGACGAGCCTAGCGCTGGTGGTGTCGTTTGGGCGGAACGGGGGCACCGCGCAGATGCCGTTTGGGTTTGTGCTCGGCGATTGGGCTGCGTGGATGGTCAAGGTGTGTTTTTTTTGTTTTACAGTAATGTTGTTGTTGCGATCCTTTGACGAGTGAACTGACTTTCTCTCCGTAACATCACGTATATGCATCGCTTCACTGCGCAAGGCGGGCGATCTCATGGTGCCAAGGGTATGGTCGTTGTTGAATTTGAAAGCGCCGTCGCAATAAGCAAGCAAGCAAGTAGGGCAATAGTGGTGCAATGAGCCCGTCATCCAACCATCATATCGTTTTGGCGTTCGCTTTTGCGGGTTTTTTTTTCTCTTTTATTGCGGCTCCTCCGACCTCTTCTTTTCCTTCTCGTAACAAAGAGCTGTCTTTCCGTGTTGTTCACAGTGTCGGATAATAACTCGGATTTTAAATTGACGGCAGTGCTTCCTTCCGGTTGCTCAAGTCCACTCCGTCATGGGGTTAGACTGTTGTATGTACCTTGCCGCTCTACCGTCAAGCGGTGGAAGAGACGGGAGCGAAACTTTCTTCCCGCGAAAGTGCGCGCTCATACATGTACAATGGGAAAAATTGTATGATGCGATTCGGGGAATCGCCGATTGAAGGAAGAAAAAAAAAAAGAAAAAAAAAGAAAAAAAAAGAAAAAAAAAGAAAAAAACAAATTGCTGTACCAACTTCCGCCACTGACTTCCGGGTGTGTTGTGTTGATGGGACTGTCTCACCCACCCAAACCCAATTTTCCACGACAACGCCGCAACAGCCAGAGCGAGAAATTTTGCTGCAGTCTGTCGTGCCACAGCCCTTCACTAGCAAAAACAAAAAAAAAAATAATAATAATAATAATAATAATAATAAAAACGTCAAAAATACTTCTTGGCCGTGGTGTGGTTTTCAACCATCGACGGCAGTGATAGAACCGAAGCGCGCAACGATGCCGCAGCGGTCGATCTACTTTTTTGTACACAGCCGGCATCCTTCCAAAAAGTTATTGAGTTCGATTCATTTGGCTGCAATGCAGTTAACCTTCAGCTGAGCATTCGGCAGAGCTGGGTTTTGTTTCATCAAAATTACATGGAGGTACCGCATCACGGACAAGAGTGATTGCAAAGACTGGACGCAGTTGCGAGTGGGGGGGCCCAAAATTTTGTTGTTGCGTTCGAAAAAGTACCTGCACATCCATGGGTCAAGCGAGTGATCGGGAAAAAGGGACCGGAAATTTTCCGTCGGGCCACTCTGGCCAGTCTTCTCCCAGCCTTGACCCAACAGTTACAAAAATCTATAGAGAAGAATCCAACTATGGAATCCTCTTGTGCTTGCATTTGATCGATCGAATTCCCACATTGCGTTCCTTGGAAATCCGTGGGTCGAAGCGCACCTCATATCGGGGTCCTCCCATCAAGACCTGGTGGCAGACTTCCCCAAAATGTCATGTAATTATCATCCCGTCGAACCTAAGAAACCGACAGACGAGTTCTGTGACCGACATGGGTGTCGCGGACGTCAAAGGTTTCGGTTGTATTTGATTTTCTGGTTGCAGCTTGGGCCATACCCCGTCTCGGAGGTCGCGACCTCCGCGTGGTCAGTCCGCGCGCGCAGGTCGTTCAGTCGGTCCTGATTTATCCCTAAAAGTAACGTTCGGATTATAATTTATTGAGGGGACAGCACAAGTTTTGGAAGTTTCCAAAGTTGCCTGTTCTCTGAGGAATCCAGGATTAGGTTTTCTAGAATTAAAATTAGAACAAAGAGGACAAAAAGAAAAAAAAAACTCAGTCAAGACGACTTCCGAGCCACCGCGGCGGGCGCGGACCGCGTCGCGAAAAGGCAGCCTGCGGGTCCGTTTTGTTTTGATCTTTCTTTTTTTTTTTTCACACGATCGAGTGGGAGGAGTGTGGAGTGCCCGCGGACGGCGGACGGAGGTGGCGACCTCCGCGACTTCCGCGACTGGCTTAGAAACCCTCCCCCCATTGCGTTATGTTGCGGCGGCTGTCGGGATTCTGTAAAGTTTTCCGACAATCTATTTAACAAGGGCTGCACCCGTCCCCCCAACTGAATCACAAAAAAAAAAAAAAAAAAGAAAAACGCAAAACACACAAACACACACACACGCAAGACCAGAGTCATGTCGCCGCCGCCTGCTTCGCCGCACATTGTCATCGTCGGGGTGAGGGGGAGGGCGGTGATTGGGGAGGGAGAGCAAGAGGGAGTTGGTGAGAGAGCTCGAGATGGGAGCACAGTAGGAGAAAGTGAATTGCTGACCTTGCATTACCCAAATACAACCATGGGGACCCCTCCCCCTTTCCAACCACCCATCCACAATCCAAAAAGGGCTCATTTGGGGGCGTCTTCACAATCAAGAGCCTCGAACAGGCGCTCGGCTCGTCCGTGAGTTCTTGTTTCAAGAAGCCCTTTCTGTGTCCAACCCTCCGCTCCCTAAAAAAAAAAAAAAAAAAAAAAAAAAAAAAAAAAAAAAAAAAAAAATACCACACACGCACACACACACACACACACACAAAGGCCCGCATCACCCTCATCGAGCCCCGCACGCACTTCCACAACACCATCGCAGCCGTACGCGGCGTCGTCGACGCGCGGGCCGCCGAAACCATCTGGGTTCCTTACGACGGTCTCTTCCGCAACCTGCCGCACGCCACGGTCATCCATGCGCGCGCAGCGGCGGTGCGGGAGCACGAGGTGGTGCTGGAGGACGGGCGCGTGGTAGAGTTCGACTACGTAGTGGTCGCGACGGGGTCGGCGGCGCCGTCGCCGGGGCAGGCGAGGGCGACGACGAGGGAGGGGTGGATCGAGGAGGCGAGGGCGGTCAGGGAGGCGTTAGAAGGTGCAAAGACGGTGGCGATTGTCGGGGGTGGACGTGAGTACTGTTGTGTTTCTTTTTCTTAACTGCTGCACTTCTTGTTGTCGGGCGCGTTTGCGCTCTTTCCTTGCGAGCGGCATCGTCTCACTCGGCACACGTTTCCTTCCCTTCTCTCTCACACCTCACAGCCGTCGGCATCGAGCTCGCCGGGGAGCTCGCGACAGACTTCCCGCACCTCACCGTCGACCTTCTCACCTCCGGCCCGACGGTCCTCTCGTCCTCGAAAAAGATCCAACCCGCAATGATCACCGCCACCGCGGCGCGAATTGCGCGAGCGGAGAAGGTGCGCGTGCACACGGGCCAGCGGGTCTCTGGCGGCGTGCCGGCGGGGGCGTGGGCGGTGGGGTACTCTTTGGCGCCGACGACGCTGACGACGACATCCGGCGGGTCCTTCGCGGCGGACGTAGTCTTCCTCACGACGGGGGCCGGGCGTCCGCACAGCGAGGCGGTGGTCGCAGGGCTGGGTCCCGCGGCGGTCGACGAGCGTGGGTACGTGCGGACGCTGGCGACGGGGCAAGTAGTCGGGCATGAGCGGGTGTTTGCGCTCGGGGACGTGAGCACTCTGGACGAGCTGAAGGAGGCGTACGTCATTGAGGGCCAGGCGCCGGTGGTGGCGGGGAATATTGCGGCGCTGGTCAAGGGCCGCGCGGCGAGCAGGGAATACAAGCCGGCGACGAGCCTGATTCTGGTGGTTTCTTTCGGGCGGAACGGCGGAACGTCGCAGCTGCCGTTTGGGTTTGTGTTTGGGGACTGGACGACGTGGATGTTTAAGGTGCGTTAATTGCGTGCGATCATGATGGTTATTCTTGGAGACGCTTGAACTGACTTTCGTCCTTTACATGACACGCCCATCACTAATTCACGCTAGGCGGGCGATCTCATGGTTCCCAGAATATGGTCGCTGCTCAACCTGAAGGTGCCGACGAAGTAAGGGGGCGATGAATTCAAAGGCAGCAAGCAAATAGCGGAAAGGCTTCGTCTCGTCCATTTGTTGACGTCATATGGATTTAGTGGTGCAGTGAAATATACGCAAGAAAAGAATGACAACAAGTTTACGGGGTACTCCTCCTCCTCCTCTCAACTAAACCGATCTCGCTGTGCCGCTCCCAACTCAGCAGCCCCATGCGCGGCAATCACTTCTTCTTCTTGTTCCCCTTCTTCTTCCCGCTCGCCGGCGCCGCAGACGATCCCGTCGTCTTTGCCCCAGCCGCTGGCGCCTTCGCGGATTCCGCCGCCGCCGCCGGATCTGCAAAACACGACGGGGCGTGCAAAATAAAACTCAGCAAAGGCGGGGGGGCCAGCTTAAAAAAAAAAAATCAGCCGCACCTGCACCAGGCGCGGGCGGCGCGGGCGCCGGCTTCGCCCGCCTGTTTTGCATCTTTTGCATCAGCGCGATCGTGAGGCGGTTCAGGTGCTTCAGGTCCTGCTGCTTGTCGCTCTTGAAACTGAACGTCTGTGCGGATGAGGAGGAGGAAGAAGGAGGGAGGAGGGGTTGAGAGGCTGGGGGGGGGGGGGGGGGGGGGGGGGGGGGGTGAGTGCACTCAGATCTCACTACTCAACTGATGGCCCGTCGGTCGCTCTCAGGACAAAGTTGCCGTCGCAGTGGCGGTACTTGACGACGAAGCGCGTCTGGGGAAGAATGGGGAACAATGGGGGTAAGCGAGTATCAGCGGAGGAGGAAACAGCCCCAGGATCTGGATCGGCCACCGATCGCGATACTTTCGATGAGCGCATCGCGAACGAGAGGAAAGTTACCTTGACGGGCGCGGCGACATACATCTTCTCGACGGCGGCAGCGAACTCGTCCCACGAGTCGAAGTACATCGCGGGGGGTGTCTGATTGTTACTTTTGACAAGGTCGTGCACGTGCCGCCTCCCTCTCACAACTTGACACACGCTGTCGTCGACTCAATCCTTCCTTCTTTGGTCCGGTGAAGGTGCTCTGGTGACCACACGAAGAGCGTCTTCTAATTTGAAAACCGAGGTGTTTGATTGCGATCGTACTATTATTGAACGCTTACTTCGCACGGAGTCACTTTGTCGTAGAACCCTCTCCCGAGTTGAGCTCTTAACAACATAGGCTACGTTGGTAACAAGCGAGAGATTTCACTGGACTCGATTGGAACAAGACTAGAGCAAGATATTCCGCGTGTTTGGGCGGAATTCCACGAGTAGTGAAAATTTTTCGTTGTTTGGTGGAGAATCCCGTGGCGAATTGGAATATATTTACTAATAATGCGGAAAAGCAAGGCTGAAAAACCAAACATTTCGCATCCGTGGAGAATCCACCAGACCCCACCTCCGCCGCCCAGTATGCGGACCAGCGAACCGACTCGCCTCAACGCCGTCACGTTTGTCCTTCTCGCCGCCGCCGCCGCCGCCGTCATTCCGCATGCAGCCACCGCTCCAAGGCCGAACGTATCCGCTGGGCAGACCGGCGGCAGCCACCTTCCCAACATGGCGCATCTCGAGTTTCCTGCCGGCGCCGACTGCGACCAGCACCTGCAGGACGCCGCCTCAAAAATCGCCGCCGCGGGTTGCTCCCAGCGGACCGAAACAAACACGGATCTCTTTTGCGGCGCTTCTTTTGAATGCAGCACGGCCGACAAAGGTGTGGGAGGTCGTTAGCCCACGACGGGGTTTTACTTATTACTGCTTATTATCCTGATCTCGCGAATCACCAGCCTCCAACGTCGTAGCCGGCCTCCGAACGGCCGTCGTAAACACATACCCCGTGCGCACGCGCTCCGCCCCAAAGTCGCACGGTCGCCGCGGCGCGCCTAGCAGCGCGCCCCTCGACAAGATCAACTCGCGCACGGGCGTCGCCGACGCGCGGACCAAGCTCGGGCTGACGGGCAAGGGCGTAAAAGTAGCCGTGATCGACACGGGGGTGTACTACCTGCACCCTGCCCTCGGTGGCGGTTTCGGGCCGGGCTTCAAGGTGGCGTTCGGGCGGGACTTTGTCGGCGACGGGTTCGGGTCGGCCAACCTGACCGCTGTGCCCGACGCGGACCCGATGGACGACTGTTCCGGCGACGCGCACGGCTCGCACTGTGACGGGGAATCATTGCCGGGGTGGCGGTGAACGTCACGGGAGAGGGGTTTGTGCCGTTTGTACCGTGGGTTGGCGTCGCGCCCGAGGCGACGATTGGCGCGTATAGGATTTTTGGTTGCGCGGCAGACACGACGACGACGGATATCATCGCGGCGGCGATTTATCAGGCGGCTGCCGACGGGGCGAGCGTCATTAACTTGAGGTGAGTTCGAGGGGCATTCAAATGGAATTATGCAACTAAGACACCTTCAAGTCTTGGTGGGAGTCCGTCGTACCCGAGCGACGTCGAGGCAGGTCGCTGCCGCTCGCGTTGGTGCAACAGGTCAGGACTTTGTTTTTCGAATTTCGCTCCATCTTCGCTGTGTACAGGCTCAAAGGTTCTGTTCCTCTTTGTATATTCAAAGGATCGATCGCTGTTTCATCCAACGGCAACGACGGCGACAAAGGCTTCATGAGCGGGGAAAACCCTGCAGGTTCCCTCGGAGGGTTCGGTGTTGCCAAGTGAGTTGTCATTTTTTGCACTGCAGCCAAATTCTTTCTCACCGCCACCAAGCTTTGCGAATTACGAGACGATCCGCTATGTCATGACCGTCGACGGAGTAACGTTCCCGTGGAGCAGCGGCCTCCTCAACGGAAGCTTTGAGCTACCTGTCGGAGAAGCTGGATATTTTTGTCAACACTCCTGACGCCATCAAAAACAACGTCCAGAACGACGGCTGCTCCTCTGTCGGCGATGGAGCAAAGGGTAAAACGGCTTTGTTGCGATGGGGTGAAGGCTGCGGCTCTGTCACGCGATGCACGTAAGTAACTCTGCAAATCGTCTGGTAACGCACTGACTGAAGAAAAAAAAACAACGAAGAAACGCCAACACCGCCGGAGCCTAAATACTGCCTCATTTACGCGGACGGCGGAGCCATCGTGACCGTCTCGGGCGGGCCGATCCCGACCGCGTCAACGTCGCGCGAAGCCGGAGCCGCGATCCTCGCCTCCAAAGCGCCGACGGTCGTGCTCACCAAAAACCAGTCGATCTTCGACCTCCCGACGGGCGGGACGGTGTCGAGCTTCTCGTCGACGGGCCTGGACGCCGAGCTGCACATCAAACCGGACATTGGCGGCATCGGCGATCAGATGTACTCAACAATCTCGCCGTTCGCGGCGCGCAGCCAGTCGTACGCGACAGCTTACGCCGAGTACGACGGGACGTCGATGGCGGCTGCGTACATGTCGGGCGCGGTGGCGCTTTACGTGCAGAGCAAGGGCAACACGACGTTCGAGACCGTGCGCGCTGCGTTCATGAACGGGGCGGAGCCGGTCAAGATGTTTGAGAGCAGCCTCGTGGCGTCCGTTGCTGCGCAGGGCGCGGGGCTTGTGAACGTGTACCGCGCGATCACGGCGAAAACCGTCGTGACGCCGCCGGCGTTGGCGTTGAACGACTCGGACTTTCGAGAGCCGTCGTACTCGATTACCCTCAAAAACGGCTACAGCAAGCCCGTCACCTACTCGATTTCGAGCTTCCCTGCCGCGACGGTCAACATGTTTGACGGAAAGCAAGATTACATTCAAACCGCCCTCGGGACAACATACACCACAAACTCTGCGACAATCGGCTTCAGCAGCAAGCACGACAGCGTCCTCAACGTGACCGTTGCGGGCGGATCGTCTCAAGCAGTTCCCGTGAGCGTGACGCCACCTGCCGCCACAAAGCCGTTCCCCGTCTTCTCGGGCTTCATTGCAGTCGCCAACAACGTCGACGATACAATCCAGCACGTGCCCTACGCCGGCATGGCCGGCCGCTGGAAGACGGCTCCGATTCTCTCGGTCAACGCTTCCGCGGCATTCACGTACGTCTCCGGCTTCTACGTCAACGACGGGTCCGTGCTCGTGTCTGCCAACGCGGTCTTCAACATGTCGGTGACCAACATCATGGTTGCGCCGATCTACGCCACCACGACGCGGCTTTCGTACTTTGACGCCGTGTACGCCGGCAACGACGAGCAGGTGGAAAAGGCGCTCAAGGCGCTCGGCGTGTGGGGCTCATCAAAGGCCGCAAATGAAAGGGGGGCAGGGTACTTGGCCGTCTCGTCGGCGAGCCTGGCGGATCCGAACCAAGTGTACTACGAGTGGGCGCCACGAAACTCACCGACAAGCGGAACAGGAGTCGTGTTCCCGACCACGTTCTATTGGGGTGGGTTCGTCGTTGCAGACCCGACCGCGGCGAACGCGTCCTACGTAAAACTTCCCGCGGGCGAGTATAAGCTGCGGTTGAAAGGACTGCACCACTTTGCTCTCGCTGGGAACGCGACTGATTCCAGCTTTGATATTGTCGAGAGTCCCGTGATAAGAATTACTTTCTAGTGAGGTCAAAGTGTGACGAAGTTTTCAAGGATCAGTTTTCGATTATTTGCTAAATAAAAATGAATCAAATCTACAGAATATGCCAACTCGCCATTGAAAGTGAAAGATCCAGTTTAAGGAGTGGCAAGCTGAACTGACGACGTGATCGTCCCACTTGACAAATGATCCTTAACGCCACATTTATCGTGAAGAAATTATCTACACAAACCAATTTTCCTCGGTACGTAAACTCACACGCTCCCACAGCACCTCACTTACCGTTACCGGCCAAGCTGTCAACTCGCTGCCATTACCAAAGTGTTTAAGATGGTCCAATCAACCATATTTTTAATCGATTGACATAAATAAGTCAATGTCATTGGCCTCGATGGTGTTTGTTAACCTTGGAGCAAGGCAGCTGGAAAGCGACTGGATCATAAACCGGGTTGGCAGCAGAAATGTCGGACGGGGATTATTCGTTGGTCACCAGCTGCATCAATATTCTGTTGCCGTCTGTGTTGTTGCCAGCAAAAGATTCCGTCTATTGGTCGTAGTCTCACAGACGGCGACGACGTCAAGGCTTCATCCCGTTCTCACGTCCAACAACCTCGCCTGAGGAAAAGATTCCGAAAGGAACCTTGACACTGACAATCACAGCACTTGTCTGGAAAAGCAAACAGAATAGAAAAAACCAGGTATCAGGGGCTGGGCCCACATAAATAAAAATCAACAGCCTATAGCCAAAGGTCCACCACGCAACAACATTCAGTGGCGCACCCACTCCTCATCGACAACATCCCCGAAGAGGTTCTGTTCCGCATGATCACGTACGTCGCATCCGACGTCAAGTCCATCCCTCGGCAGACTCTGCCGCACATCAAAGCGCTGGTCGCTCCGAGCTGCCGACGACGCGATCTGGAGCGCAATGTTCCTCGCCCTCTGGGCCGCACCTGTGTCGCTCGCCGAATCGCCAAGCATTCTGGACCGCGGCCAGGCGACGCCGGTCGTTGCAACAGAAGCCGCTGTTCGCGAGATCGACGCCGGCGGCGTATCGATCGCGTACGTCCACTGGAAAACGCTCCCGCGACCGCAGCGCCCTCGCCAGGCTTCAATCGCCGGTGTACGCCACGAAAAGACGGGCAAGCTTGAGGACACACCATGTGGGCTCAGATGTAGTACATTTGTTCACTTCAACGCGAACTCATTTTAGGGCGGCTGGGGACCGAGTCAACTTGTGGTGCCGCTTCTCAAGAACCATTCTCAAAAGATTTGAGAAGTACATGTACGCCAGTGTCGACGTGCAAGATAGTCTCATTGCGTTCCTATTCCAAGAACACGGTCAGCGTCCTCCGCCTGCCTTCTGGTGAAGTCGTTCATTCTCAAAAATTTGATAGCCAAGTTCGGAAAATTTAGCTTGAAAACTCGATCTTGGCTGTGCAATGCGAGCATGGGGTTGCTGCATTGAACATTCAACTCGGCAAGCGCTTGCTTTAGGAAGGTTACGGCAGCCATTTGGTCACCCGCAGCCTTCACAACGGGAACTTGTTGGTCAAAAGCAGAGTTGGACTCAGAGTAAACATGGTGTTGGCGGAAAGATATTACAAACCCTCCAAAAGAAAGAAAGATTCCTTTGCGGGGATGATTTTTCACACATCAGGGGTTCTCGTCTGTGACGCAGCTAAGTGCCAGTCTGTTCCCACACATAAAGTACACTGATGCGCCCTTTCGTTTTACTGATTGGTAGGAAGGCAACTTTTTAATGTGGGATATTGATGAGGATATCCCTAACGCCCACGAGTTCATGGAGTTGAAGAAATAGTCTTGCCTTTTCAGGGCAAGTGTGTCATCTCTTGGTTCTTCAATTGCAATCCAGCATACTTCCCCTTGGCGAAGGATGTGTGAAGGTTTAACTTCATTTAAATACATTGTCTTATTTGGCCTGCCGTACTACAGGGGCTCACGTCAATTCTGAAGCAGTAGAAACGCAGCCCCAAAAGGTTTTTACATTGTTTGTATTTTTTGGGGGGAATCTTAGGATCAACATCAAAACAATAAAGACTCTAGCTAACAGTCTGCAAATAGTCAATATCATGGTCAGTTGGAAGTGTGAATTCCCAAATCAGTCGATCACCCTATGGTTCGGTTTTTGTGACAAGTATTTATCCATGGTTGGTTCGGCGTCCGTCCTCGACGGCACGGCCGCCACTGCCCGTGGAGCCGTTAAGGACAAGGACCACAACCCCTTCACCTTCAATCTCCGCCACCACACGACTGCCAGCACTGCCGCCGCCGTAATAGATCTGCCCCATACCCATGTGCTCCTCCACAATGCCTCCTTCGACCCGGCTTACCGCGATCCGGACGATCCTTCCAGCAGCCCCCGCATAGCCGATCTCGTCGATCTCCTTGGACCCCCGCGGATGCCGCGCACCAGCCCCACCCGGCCGTCCTCGGTCGCGTCCTCGTTCGGCAGCGCCTCACCGCCGCCGCCGTCGCCGCCAGAAATCGCGTACCCGTGGACCCGCATCGGCAGCTCCGATGCGCTCCTCCCTGCCGACGGTGTGGCGGCGACCACCCGCGGGCCCGGCGGTGGCGGCGCAGCAGGCGGCGCTGGCGGCGGCAGCTCCGGCGGCAGCGGCGGCGTCGGAAGCTCCAGCGTCGGAAGCTCCAGCGGCGGCGGGGGTGGTGGCGGGGGCAGCAGCGTCGACGGCGGCGGTGGTGGCGGTGGAGGCGGCGGCGCCGGGGACGACGTGAACGGTGGATCGCGGGCGTCGGACGGGTCGAGCAACGCGACGGCGGGGGAGGGAGCGCTACGGCTGAACAGATTCATCTACGACTACCAGGCGCCGTGGCCGACTTACAGTCTGCACTGGTCGCAGCGTCCTAGCGAGTTTCGGATCGGGGTCGGCAGCTTCGTCGAGGACCATCGGAACAAGGTAAGAGTTGTGTGTGCACTGGGAATACTTGAAATGCGGGCTGACGTTTGTATTCGCCACACTTTTTCGTGCGAAGCTGGAGATCATCCAACTGTTTGACGGTGCAAGCGTTTTTGTAAAGATCGCGGAGGTGGACCATCCGTACCCTGCAACAAAGTTTCTCTGGTCACCGTTCAAGGTAACAAACTCAAAGGCTCCTAAATCCAAGCGTACTCATTTCTGTTCCACGCTCCAAAGAGCTCTCCTGGACCTGATCTTTTTGCAGCCTCGGGCGATTTCCTCCGTATCTACGAACTCTCGAACACCGACGTCAATAGCGTCACGCAAGGGGTCGACGACATGGCCGTATCGAACCGGATCGGATCTTTGAGTCGCAGAGGAAGCTTGCCCGACAGTCGCTACAAAGTACAGTGCAGGGCAACTCTCATGAGTCACTCGAGAAGCAATCAGGTATCTAAACATGCAGTAACAAGGGTCTTATTGACCTTCAACCTATGCAACAGGGCAAAACGGATCACTGCGCGCCACTGACATCGTTCGACTGGAACGAAACGAATCCGTCAATGTGCGTGACGAGCAGTGTCGACACCACTTGCACTGTCTGGGACATTAGCGTGAGTTCCCAAACACCTTGCGTCGCGCCCTATTTAACGCGACCTGTCCCCAGACCCAGCAAGCAAAGACGCAGCTGATAGCCCACGACAAGGAAGTCTACGACGTAGCATTCGCCCGCGGAACCGACATTTTTGCTAGCGTTGGCGCAGACGGGTCCGTCCGCATGTTTGATTTGCGGGCGCTGGAGCACTCGACGATCCTGTACGAAACGTCACCCGTCATGGTCCCGTCCGTTGGTGCCCACAACTCTTCAAAATCAGGTGAATGACGACTTCACTCTCCATCTACTTTTCAGCCGCCTCTTACGCCCCCTTCATTGCAGGAAACATGTCTATGGAAAGCCCACCGCTGCTGCGACTCTCGTGGAACAAGCAGGACCCAAACTACCTTGCAACGTTCCAGATGGGCGCGGCGTCCGTTCTGATCCTCGACATCCGCTACCCAGCCGCCCCGGTCGTCGAGCTGGTCGGACACGGCGCGACCGTGAACGGCGTCGTTTGGGCACCGCACTCTGCCTCGCACGCTTGCAGCGTTTGTCAGTTTCACTCGTATTTGGCTGATGAATTTGCCTCACTTCTAACCCAGTCTTCGCTCAATAAAAAAAAACTTTTTTTTCATTCCGTTCCATTCCCATAGCGAGCGACAGCAACGCGCTGGTGTGGGATATTTCGCAGGCGTCGCGGTCGCGCAAGGTGTGCGAGCCGATGCTGACGTACAAGGCGGGCGCGGAAATCAACAACGTCAGCTGGTCTGCGGCGAACACGGACTGGGTGGCTGTTGCCTTTGGAAACAAGGTGCAGGCTCTGAAGGTTTAAGTCGGTGCGGGGGAGCTGGCTTTGCTCCCGAAATGTAAGGAAGAAGTGGAAGAGTAGCGAGTGGTTCTGTGTTCCTCCCACAAAAGAGAGGAGATGCGAAAATATATATTTATGAAAACTCGCTCTTTCGTTGTCTTTCGGGTTGGATGGAACCTCATGAAGACGTGTGAAGGTCCTTCGGCATTTTCAAAGAACAATGCATGACCATTCCAGCGCCCTTAAAAGTTCCTCGCGTACGGTACCCCTGCTCCAAAATCGTAGACAACGATTTCTTGTTTCATCTTCGTTGCAGCAAGGGGAAAAATAGAGAGGAATCGTACGGTGCTTTTCTCAGAACTTCTCATTTCAGCTAACCCCGCACACTCTTCACTTACTCACCGTATCAGAATACCAAATGACGGAACGTCCACTTGAGAGTAGGAAACAGATCCAGGCACATTAAAACGGGTAATGTTCCGCGTAGTGTCCCACATTTGGAGGTGATGCCCATCAGTGGTGAAGAACCAGTTTCGTTCATTTCTTAAAACTTAAGTTACTGCGCATTGTCCTGATTTTGGCAATGAGGTTGCCTGTCTCAATGTCCCACACGCGTACATCGTTTTCACCCATCTCGTAGACCACAATATGCTTTGCACCAACCAGAATGTATCCCGCTCTTCTGTTCTCGTTGTGGGAATCGCCTAGCACAACCAACCGATCCGGCTGCCCGGTTGCAGGATTCCACATCTGCACCGCGCCGTTCCACGAAAGCGAGAACGCACTGTCGCCGTTCGTACGCCAGTCGCGTGTTCGGAACGGGCCGCTCGCGGCTTCCACATTCTTGCGTTCCTGTGGGGCGCCGAGAACACAAAAGGGCCGACCCACCCGACGACCCAGACAGAGTCTTTGTGTCCACGCAAGATCAACTTGCACGCGCCGGACGCCACGTCCCAGATTCGCACATCCCAGATCCGTCGATCCCGTGACGACGACGGCGCCCGCCGAGAGTGCGGACGCAACGGCCGTCGGATCGGCGCAGGAGCGAGACTTCACTTGGGGATCCGGTGAGGATGTAGACCGGGTGAAGGCCGATCACAAGGGCAGCAGGTGGGAGGGGGAACCGCGTGACGGTTGGTGGCCGGCCCGAATTATCCAGCGACGGTCTTCCGGTGCTCGTTCAGGTTCTTCCAGGGAATATTTGCGATCGGCGGATCGGCAGGTGGATCGCTGCGGTTGCTCGATATCGGGTTGTGTCGGCGCTGGGAGAGCGCATCCTTGGTTACCTCCACCTTGCTAGGAACAATCGTTGCCAGTGCGCGTCGCGAGGCGAAGACGGACCACGGTTTTGACACGCAGCAGAGCCTTGGCTAGGCTACGGTAGTCTGCGATGAACGTGAGGACGCGGTGGACGGTCTCGGGAGGCAAATGAAAGCAGATAGCGAGGAACGGGTTCGTGCGTGGCGGAGTGGCGGTTCGCCAGATCGATGTCGCTCACTGTGCCGATCATCATTTTCGTTCCCGAGACATTCGCGAACCCCAGGCTCCAGCTTAGCCAGACATTTTCATTTGCTATTGGGTATTGCTGCAAATATATTAAAAACCTTAGTTGAGCAAGCCATTATAAGGATTGTTGGTCTCAATTTGTGGACCGTACAACTCAGACATCCAATCCACAAGAAATGTTCTCCGCTCTCGCTGAGCAAATGAGGGTGAACTGGGAAGCGGAGGGATCTGAAAGGACTCCTTTGGATGAAAGCCTTTCTCTTTCAAATATCTCAAAACGCGGACGTTCCCATTCAAGAAGGCGTTTTGGGAGTATTTTAGCTCCAGTCCACGGTGGTGCCACCACCACATTGTTAGACAAGCGTGATCCAAGCGACATGCTTCATCAAAGCCTTCAGCGGTGTACTTCAACTCCAAGCCACTGGTCCTCCACCAATCCAAAATTCGATAGAGACCTTTTATAGTAGCTCCGTTCATTGCTGAAGCCGTGTACAAAAGTTCTTGATCACTTTGTTTCCACCAATCAAGAACTCTAAGAAGGCCGTTTTTGCTGGCGTCATCTAGTGCGCTGGTGGAGTACCGAAAGTCCAAGCCGCTAGCCAGCCACCAGTCCAAGACGGAGGTATGACCGTTTGCACTTGCAGAGTCCGCTGCTTTGGCCGTGTACTTCATCTCCAGTTGCGAGTCTTGCCACCATTTCAAAACATCAACATGGCCAGAGCCACTCGCAGCATCCAACCCGCTGGCTGAGTATTTCAATACCAGCCCGCTGTTCTTCCACCATTCCAAAACTTCCAGTTTACCGTCTTTGGCCGCGAGATCCATTGAATTGTCAGTGTACTTCAGCTCCAGGCCGCTCTGTTTCCACCATTCCAAAACTTCCAGTTTTCCACCTTTAGCCGCGAGATCCATTGAATGATCAGTGTACTTCAGCTCGAGGCCGCTCTTCTTCCACCATTCCAAAACTTCCAGCTTGGAGCATTCGGATGCATAGTCCATTGCAACCTTGGTGTAGACCATTTCCAGACCACTGCATTTCCACCATTCAAGAACTTCAACACGGCCCCTTGCGCTTGCAAAGTCCATGGCCTCTTCGCTGTACTTCATGTCACGGCCACTGTCCTTCCACCATTGTAAAATCCTAGTATGACCATCCTCGCTGGCGCCGTCAACTGCAAGGATACCGTACTGAAGTGGTAATGCACTGTCCAACCACCACTGCAGCACTTCAACGTGCCCTTCTATAGAGGCGTCATCCATCGGAAATCCATCGTCAGAGCCCCGATCATAGTCGAGCCAATTCTCTGCCAAACCCAATCCAGAGTCTTTCCACCACTGCAGAGCCGCCACGCGCCCGTGCTCGCTGGCAGAGTAGAGCGCCGCAACGGAAAACTTGTCCGCAAGTTCGATTCCGCTGTTTTTCCACCACTGAAGTACGTGCACATGACCGGCGCCACTCGCCGCGTCCATGGGTTTCTCCGAAGCGCCGCTGGAATAAGAAATGCGCGATAGATCGAAGCCACTGCCCACCCACCATTGCAGTATCTGGAGGTTGCCGTTGCGGCTAGCGTGAGTAAGTGCCTTTTTAACGTCGTACGCATTCGTGTTTTCGGACTCGCGGCTGTGGAGGAGCAGGCGATCGAGCAGGGTCGCGTCGCCGAGCTTGCTGGCTCTGGAGAAGGGGACCCCAAACCGGAGAAAATGCCGGGTCTGGAGGTGCGGCAGCCGGAAAAGCGTTGCGACGCGGATCGCGTCACCCGCGCTGAGTCTTTGACAGATCGGTTCGACGGCATGAGGAGGGAGCGACGCCATTGGTTTTTCGAGATAATTGGCTGAATGGAGTGCGGGGCGAGAGTTTCTCTTGGTGTGGGTTGTTCCCGTGGGTTGCTTTCGCTTTATGACAAGTCTCTGCTCGGCAAAGTACGGTTGCGGCACAGCAACTTTTACTCCATTTCACTAAAAACTTAAACCAGCGCCAAGTACGCCCGAAGCGAATGGTGGAAGTGGCTCGCGGAGATGTCGCCGCCACCAGCGTCGCAACCGCCAGCGGCGATGCTGGACATCTTGAGGTGTTTGTGTGTTTGCGTGGGGAGGAAGGATGTGATGAACCAAACCCTCTCTTCCCCACACAAAATCGCCGAGTAGATTCGCACCTGCGACACGATCGTCCAGTCATTCCAATCCGGGAACGCCGCGACCTTTCGCGATTGCAGAGACTGGACGGCGTCGTCGTGCTGGCAGCACTTCCCGGCCACGCCACAGCGCGCAGGCAAGACGTGCGACTCAATCTATTGGTGGTACGCAACGGGTGGCCATCTCTGGTGGCAAGATTATGTCGACTGGTGCACGTACGAGTGCAACACCAAGTAAAGCGGGTGGTCGTGTCCTTCTTTTATCCTCACGTGAATCCTAACCTAACCTTTCAAAATTAAAAACACACTACCCAACCCGCCAGCTACCCATGCGGGCTTGGTCGCACGTGCGACTCAATTACGTGCAGACTGAGCGAAGGATTCCCGCCGTCGGATGAAGACGTGTCCGACTGGTCGAGATGGTCGTGCACGTCGCACTATCCGAGCGTCAGCCCCAATGACGCAGCAATGTGCAATATCACCCCTGCTACGTGCTCGATCAGGCATCTTTCGTCATACCATGACACGATCGCCAGGGAGTACGGTCGGTGTATAACAGAGTAATTTAATACAAGAATATCTCTTGGTTTTTCAACACACCGCCTTTCCTTCCTCCCCTTCCCTTACCCTTCTCCACTGCCGAACTTAATCTTCAGATACCCCTTGGGCGGCAAACTCGAACTGAATGTGGCGACCAGCTTCGGCAAGCTCGCGGTGGTGCAATCCGCGAAAGCCAGGCAAAGGCTGGAACGAGCATCGAGGGCGCCGACGGTAGCTGCGGCAACGGCTGCCGCACGGAAAGCGCAGCGAGCGTCTTCGAAGGCGGATCTGGCGGCGATGCTTGCGGAGCAAATAAGCGAGAGCTCGTCTGGCTTGCGGGGCGCGGCGAAGCGTTGCAGTGGATGGTGGATTCGGCAAAGATTTCAGCCGCCGAGGCGAACGATGCTGCGCGACAAGCACGATCGGCGGCGAAACAGGCTGTGGAAGTGGCTGCATCGAGGCGCTTAATCGCATTGAAGCCGGATCAGTGCGAGAAAGATGGACTGGCAATGGGGGCCATTTTTGTTCCGGCCCGAAAAATTCACGTCTGGCAGCCTCCCCTGGCTTGACGCAGAGCATTGATTATTACATGGGGCTAGGCCGTGTGAGAAAAGACATAATTTCGTGGGCAAGTCAAGTCCAAAAGCTTGCCGTCTGGTGGCGACGGACTTGTCCAGGTCAAGGTTATCACCCCCCCAAGTGTCATGTGAAAGGACACACGCCGCTGCCCGGTACCGCTTAACCGTTCACCATGGCTGCTGCTCAAGCCATCGCCGCACTAAATTAATTATAAGGCCGTCGATCCTCCTTGAAGCCGATCCGCGTGCGTTTCGACCACCATTTCTTTCCCATTGCGAACCGTCTCCGCTCTTCGCTCTGCGCCCCAAACTTACCCAGTCCCCGGGCTCAACAGTGTTCGCCCTCATGTTCGGCATCCGCGGCAAGTTTGAGGACCAGGTTTACCAGGTGTCCAAGGCGTTCAGTGAGAAATTCATCGTCAGCCTGAAAGACATTCGGTCGGTGGCGGAGGCTGTCGAGAAGGAGTATGACGGACGCTTGACCAAGCAGGATTCCGACGATCTGAGATTTCTCAAGCTCTTCACCACATCGGCTCGAAGAGGAAGGTGTGCCGGGGAAAGTTGGATACTCGTTGGAGCTAAGCGAAAAGTTTGTGTCTTTGCCTTCGCACCTGCTTTGGTTGTATCGTTCGGTGGCGATGCAGTTACAGATATCCGGGTTTTAGCCACATGATAGGGATACTGGCCTTCTTTGAATGGGCTACGGTACGGCACTCCATCTGTGATTACTCTGATCTGTTGAGGGCTAATTCTTGACGTTGATTCTTCGTCTTCCTTTTTTCTTCCAAACGTGAAACACAGGACAATACCAACCGGCCAGCACCGGACGACTTTGCAAACAACAGAAAACGTCTCTCCCTCCTGCCCAAGGTGTTTGACAACATTATCGACAATTTCCGACACGGGATTCGCCGCAAGGTTGCACTGCCGAAACCATCGATCGAGTTGTTGATCAAGAGGTGCGCGGCTTCGTCGTTCGAGGGGCTCGAGGGCGTCGCACTGGACGCGGCCGTGCTGGGAGGCGAAGAAGGTCATGGGGAACGAGGCGTGTCGACCCCTACGCAATAAGTTAACATGTGCTTGTTCAAATTCTAATGGTTTATAAAGGGCCGGATCGTTCAAGGCAAACATGCGCCTCCACACGACCAAGCTGCGGCACGTTGCCGTAGCAACGTGTCTCCACGAGGCGGTGCCTGGCCACCGCCACCAGGTGTCACTCGCCCTCGAAAACGAGACCCAGCACGTGATCCGCAAGATGAACCCGGAGACGTCGTACGACGAGAGCTACGAGCTGTACTGCGAGTACCTCGGGGAAGAGATGGTCTTCTACGCGGACCCGTTCGACCTGTTTGGGCGGCTCGAGTGCGAGATGCAGCGCGCGTGCCGGCTCGTCGTTGACGCTGGTCTGCACGCCAAAGGTTGGACCATTGCGGAAGGCGTCGAGTACATGGCGCGGCCGGAGCTCGAGATCGAGGTGAAGCGGTACTGCGTGCTGCCGGCCAGGCGCTCTCGTACAAGATTGGGGAGATCAAGATCATGGAGCTGCGCGCCAAGGCCGAGGAGGAGCTCGGCGACAAGTTTGAGATCAAGAAATTCCATGCCGCCATACTGGATCAGGGGTCGGTTGCTGGAAGTGGTGGTGAACGACTACGTGAGTGGTGGACTTTTCCCCTTCGTATCTCACCAGTACTTGTCCTGACCCTCTTTGACTTCTCTCCGCCCCATATACAGATCAAGAACGCAAAAGAGGAATAGGTTTTTTCTTTGTTCGTTCGGATTGGATGGTAAATCCCAAGAACAATAACTACATGTAATGCCCCATTATGCCGCGAACGGTGCTCGTTCGAAACGTTTCTGCCGCGTTAGGGAAGAAAAGCGGGAGGGATTGCGGCATTGTTCGTGTCTGCTGGCATCAACCGATCCATTTCGGAAACCACAGCCAGTCACGCCCCCGACTGAAGGAGCCGCAGCAGAAAGGAGGTCATCTCATCTTATAAATTGATTCCCATTGTGCTTGCGCACAAACAGCAAACCCCGTCCCTTCAAAAAGCGCACCAAACCCCAACGAACGAACGAGAACAAACTGAAGCCAAAAAAAATGAAGCTCGTCAACCTCCCCGTCCTCGTCGCGACACTTCTGGCCTCCACGGCCTTCCAGCGAGCTCGGACGCGAACGGCTTGGATGGAGATCGTGGCGTTGTGCTGAGGCGTCGTTTCAGCCTTGGTAAAATGGGGCGGTGGTGACTTTCCCCGACATGTTACTGAAACGGTTTCTAAAACAGGTCCAGCCATCAAAGCGGTGAGGAGATTTTGTGGATGGCAGCGATATCACCCTTGCACTAAACCCTCCACCCAAACCAAACCCCCGCCCCAACCCCTCCCGACAAACAAAAGATCGAGCACGTAGGACCGAAAGCCATTGCCGCCGCGGCCACCGTCGACGGTGAGGACTTCACGGTGGGTGACGGCGACGGAGTCGAGACGCGGCCGACGTCAAGGAGTACGGCAAAGTCGGGGAGGAGGAGGAGGAGGCGAAGGAGGGGGGCAGCGCAACAATCGCAGCGGAGGCTCCCCGTGGGGACAGCGGTCGAGCGAGGGAAGAATTGGATTGAAAGAAAATTGAAGTTGTGTGTGTGTGTGTGTGTGTGTTTGGTTTTTTTTTTTGCGCTCTGTTCTGGTGCGACTTCGCGCACGAAGTATTTGGGTTTTTTTCTGCTGTTCCGGTCTCCTATTTTTTTTTTATTCTGGGCTGCAGCCAGCTCGTCTCGTCCGTTTCTCAGAACGAGAAAGGCGAAGAAAAAAAAAAAATTGCACTTCTTTCCGCTGTTCTCCGAGAGATACCCCCTCACGCAAATACAATTGGGGGGAGCCTTCGCCCCTCGTCATCCTTTTTTTTCTCTCATTTTTACTGCGAGGAGGCACACTTGTGCCAGTGTGGGCTTGGGTGGAGACGGTGCGAACCACCAGGGAAAGGAAGCTCGCACCCAGCGCCTGTTGGGGACGGCTGGTGAATGTGCTTCGCCACTCTCACCCGGCGCCTTTCGGATTCCTACTCGTCACCACAGAGCATGCACAGGCGGCGGAATGGTCCGGATTTCACAGCTGGTTCTGTGTCTGTCTCTCTGTCGCTGGCCCACTCGTTGTAGGGAGTGTGTCTAGATCCAATTTAGACTGTCAGCCGACTTTCCTTATGCGGGCTGATATCTGGAAGGCGGGCTGAGCACACGAAGACAGAGGAAGAAAAGAAGGAAAAAAAAAAAAAAAAAAAAAAAAAAAAGGAGAATCAGAGGCCACCTCGCACGATATAAAATGGAGAGGCGTTGCCACATTCACCCTCATCTGCACTCGCTCAGTCAACACACACACTCCCTCTCTTTCTTGCTCCCACTCACTGAAAACAAAATGAGGCTCTCCTTCCTCGCCCTCTTTGTCGCCGTCTTCGTCTGCGTCATCGCGGCCGTCAGCGTGCAGGCCCTGCCCGCGCCGGCGCCAGTCATCGAAGGTAAGGGATCTGTTGATTCACTGCCCCCCCTTTGCACACGAGGGCCTAACCGATCCCGCTTTCCCCCTTTCTCGCTCCTCTCGCTCCTCTCTCCCCTGCTCGCGCTGTACTTGCCGCCGTCAGAAATGACGCCGGCCGTCAAGGCCAAGTTCGTGCAGGAGCTCAAGGACGCGGGCTTGTTCGAGAAGGCCAAGGCGATGGTGACGTCGGGCCGCCTGCAGAAGCTGCACGACAAGCTGCCGACGACGGGCATGCTGGGCAAGCTGCGCGGCCGCCTGGGCCAGTTCCTCAAGGCCGGCACCGAGGACAAGTGATTGGATCTGTCTGTCTGTCTGCCTGTCTGCCTGTCTGCCTGTCTGCCTGCCTGCCCCTCTGTCTGTCGCGGTCCCAGTCTCCAATTCTGTGTCTGTGTTTATTTCTTTCTCTTTTTTTTTCCCCTTTTTCTATATGTAAATCCACAAGAAAAAAAAGAATAAAAAATCGTAAAAAAAAAAAAAGGGGGGAATTATTGAACTGTCTCGTGGTTTGTCCCGCAAATGTCTCGCAGAGGGGACTACCCAGAAACCAGCGATATTACTCCGATTCTCTTGGATTGTACGCATTATGTTTGTTCACTCAAGCCTCTTGCAGCCTTTTGGTAGGAAACCCGCAGTAGCTCCTCCTACTGACGCATTGTTTTTCTTGTCGTCGACAATTCACGCGCGATCCCAAAAAATGTTGTTTAACACGAAATCAGAAAAATGAAATGTCCAGCTTTTGTTGGGTGGGCAAAGGGAAAACGGGGGAGAAGTTGGACGACCAATATAGAGAAAGAAAAGAGCGAGTTCAAACTAAACAAAATTTCAGCAGGAAGAACTTCACAACAGGAGAGAAAAAAGAGCTTTTGGACAGTAAGTGTCGCTGACCGGGGCCGTCCCCCCTTTCCTAACAGCAAAAACCAACCGACCCCCAACACGGAGCCTCCGATTGCCTGAGCTTTTGCCCGCCCAAAAAAAGCAGCTTTCCACTTCAATCACATCATCCGAGTCGGGGTCGCTTTGCGCTTTTGGGCTTGCTTTGTGCTTCGTGGTTGCTTTTTTCTCGCTTTGTGCGCTTTGCGCTTCGAGCGCTGGTTACCTTGCCCAAAGCTTCCCGTAGCTCAGCTGGGCCGAAACCCCTAGTTGTCGCCGAGTGGGCAGCAGAGGAGAAATGTACATGTACATGTAAGAGCCAATAGAAGAAGCGGGGGTTTTCAATGGATTGTTCTCTTACTGGTTTTTCACGTATTGACTGTGCGGGTCTTCTTCCCCTCTCGGCAGCGTGACTCCCACCGGCTTGAATGTCACCATATGAGTAATCAAATCCAGCACGCTTCCGTGCCGATTCCGGTCGAGGGTCCACCGGCACACTGGACACGAATATTGCCAACTCGAACCCGACGCCGCGACCTCGATGCCGTTCACTTTCACGATGTCCCCGAGCACGATCTGCCCACACGTTACGCAAGCGTACGCGTAGCTGTTCCCGGACTTTACTCGCTTGACTGGGCCGCACCATGGATCGTGCCACTGGTCGGACAGCCGGAAGCAGTACTGCGTCTTCGCCGTGTCGTTCATGGTCACCACCCGCGAGGAGACGTAACGGTCGTTGGTAAGCACCTTGGCACACTTGCCGAGGAGGGTCGCGCGAGGGTCGGTGCATCGTTGCGCTCAGCTGGCGCATATCTGCGGGCGGGTCCGAGCATGTGATACGTTGGCTGGAGAGCTTTACCGCCACTGGCAACTGTAGTTGCGGTTTGTCCGGGATAAGAAGATGCTGTTGTCCCCGCGGTTGTGGGGCACGGGCACCGACGGTGCAGGAGCGTAAGTTTTTGGATGTCCATCGATAAGGGAAAGAAGAAGAAGATGGGAGGTAGGTACGGGGGTGAGGCGGGTCGGAAGGGCGGAGTGCAGGACCCAAATGGGAAGGTGGTGACGGAGGTGGTAGGTGGGGATCCGCATACCGTGTGATCCGACAAATCAACACCGCCCTCTGCCGAAAGATGTTGACCCTATAAATTGGAATAACAGCGTTTTCGAGAATGGACGGAAAGGTCGGGAGGGTGAGGAAGACGACACGTCAATTCGATGATGGAGATCGCAAATTAATTTGGAGGGGGCACGGGACGTTGGGACGGGTGGGTGTCGTGGGATTTGGGTTGGTAGGGGAACAGCTGCGAGGTCCTCGTAATTAGAGAAGAGGTATGCTTCTTACCGCAGAAGACGAAGCAAATGGAACAACGCCTGAACCCACGGGGATCGCCAGCGGAGTCGTGGAGTTTCTCTAAGAATGTATTTTGTTTCATTTTAATTTATATTTCCACAAGGGAAAATGTTGTGGGCGCCGTCATCAGAACGGGGGGGAAAAAAAAAAAGAAGGTACGCTACTTACCGCAAAAGGCGATACATCGAGTCCGTTTCGCACTCGTCGATGAACGCTTGGTTCTGGTCGACGGGAAAGTCCTCCGTGTCGAGCCTGCTGCATTGCGCCCGAATCCCCAATCTCTTGGGGAGCCGTGAAGTTACCCTAAATATTTTTCAATTTTTAATTTTTTAATTTTTTTTTTTTTGCAGACCATTACTGACGAAACACGGGAGGGTGGGAGGAAATAATACCTGGTCGCCGCCGACCTGTTCGACCGATCCAGACCTGTTCACCAAGTCGTTGACCGACTCAAAGCTGTTCTCTTCCCAGCCGCCAAGGTCAGCCGTTTGCCAGAATGCAGTGGGAACGGCGGAGATCCTTTCCAGAGCATCGTCAGTATCATTGTCGCTGTTGAGTGGGTCCTGAAGAGAAAATGTAAGTGTATCGCAGGAGCAGTCCGCGGAAAGGACAGGACTCAATCAAAGAGGAACGGAGGAGGTGGGAGGTGGGAGATGTTTTTTTTTTTTTTTTTTTTTTTTTTTTTTGGAGGACGCGGATTCGCGGAGGAGGTGGAGATGGGGGAGGCGTGTGAGGGCGATTGGAGGTAGGAAGGAATCCGTGAGAGTGTTGAGGAGGCGAGCCGGGGGCAGATTTCCGTACCCCATCGGATCTTGGAAGCAAAGCTTCGTTTGCGGCTTTCACCGAATGAATGGAACGCTTCGACGAACCACCGTAGCCCTGTGTCGGAAAAGCCTGCCTGCCGTCGTCCTAGATGTATAAATATCGTTTTCAAGCAGTAAGCCGTGGACAAGTTTGATGGGTTAGGTTGGAAGGGGGGGGCCGCGGGGTGGGTAGGTGTGGGCGGGCGCGAAGGCCGAAACTTGTGTTGGATTCCTTGCGCCACAGCTAATCACAAAGTATTTGATGTGAGAGAACTGGGGCTCATACCGTATCGGGGCTCCGAGGCAACCAGCTGCTTGCCGCCTCCTGCAGAGAACTGGAATTCGGACTTGGCGACTGACTGCCGTCACTCCGTGGCGGAGAAAGTTGACCACTCTTGAAAAGGATAAATCGCGTTTTCGATTAGCGTCCCTTCGGCGAATTTTTTAAGGTGTTTGGGCGCAACGTCGTCGTTCCGAGGGGGTGTCCCACGCACTATCAATTCCCCTCCCCTCTCAAACCCGTGACGAAATCAACCCGATCCCTCCTCTCTCATCTCACCTTATTTCCGTACTTCATGGCGGCATCCTCCTCTGTAGGAGAGGGAGAACCTTCAAGATCATAGTGTAGGTAGTCGTCGAAGGGAACAGGGGAGCCTCCATCACTGATGTTGTCGATTTCGGCCATGATCTAAATGCGACGATGGTCATGTGAGCTTCAGCCTTCACTAAATGAGCGGGTCGGGAGTGACCCACGGCAAGCTCTGCATCCAACACGCTCCACTCATTCGCGGTGGCCGGGGGGGGGGGGGGGGGAAGGGGTAAGATGCGGGCCAATGACGGACCACAACGTCGAGCGACGCTGTCGGTGAAATCGGGGCCGTTGCAACATGCTAGCCATCCAACACGCTGCATTCTTTCGCCCGGAATCCCGTTGCGGGCCGGGGTTGTAATTGGGGTTTGGCGCAAGACGAGCGATGAAACGAACCTTCCCCGTTGAGAGGGCGGTCTGTTCTTGGGGCAGATGGGGCGAGCTCGCGCGCGAGAACGGACGGGGGGACCGCACCTGTTTGTACTGCACCAGCAGGGGGCCTCACTCACGGTTCGGGGTGGGAGGGGGGTGGTTTGATGTTTGCAAACCGAGGGTCGAATAAAAAAAAACGAGAAAAAAAGAAAAGAAAACGCGCGACGGAAGTACACAGCAAAGATAAGAAAAAAAAGATAAAAACGCAAAAAAAAAAGAGTGGGACTGGGAAGCGGGCAGACTTCGCGTTGCTGCTTTGCCGCTTCTCGGTCAGTCGGTCGGTCAGTCAGCCAGTCAGTCGGTCAGTCAGTCAGTCAGTTGGTCGGTCGGTCGATCGATAGTGGTCACCTCCCTCAGCTACCTTGAGACAGAGCGAGAGACAGACAGACAGACAAACAGACAGAGAGAGAGTGAGAGAGACAGGCAGACAGACAGAGACAGAGCTTTCAACGCAACGACGGACTTGATTCGCGTGTTGGGGGAAAGGAGAGGTCAGCTGGCTCCAGCAGTGACAAGAAACCGCCGCAGCAAAAGCGTTTGTTGGGGGGCCGTGGCCGCTCGTGACTGCAGCACGAGCAACGGTCAACACTTCCACTAGCCAAAAGCTAGCATCACTCCTGCCAAACTCTCAACCCGATGGCAAGAAGTCATCCCCCTCCTCGTGGTTGCATCTAACGTCAAACATGGTCTCGCTGTCAAACACCGCCATCTGCACGAGCCATCGTCACCTAAGGCTAAGGCTGCCATCCAAAAAGGCGCATCCGCTTCTCCGTCTCCGCTATTTCTACAGGAGAGAGGGCGCCGAAAATTTTTGGCCTTCCCAACCAGAAGGTCTCTAAGCTGATTCTGCTTGTTGAGATTGTTGTTCTGAGCTAGAATCTGTGGTTGATGCAGCCAGATAGCTGGCATGCTGTTGTGTAAACAGTCTTGAGTGAGTGAGTGGAAGGAGTGAATGAAGTGGAGATGTGTGTTTGTGGGTGGTCCTTCTCCCCACGTTGAAGAGAAGGAGACATGCTATAATAGTTGCTAGGCAAGTGTGACCAGCACAGGGTAAAATCCTCTCCTATATTATCTGCTTGAGCAGAGGAGGAGGAAAACTGTTTACACCAGGTTTCTGTTCCACTTAATACTTGGAGTATTTGTCAACAGCACAAGCCAGCACCTGGGTTCGCATTGGCAGTGGCTCACTTTCCCATGGGCATCCTGAGAGTAATAGCTGACAGTCACAATAGGTTTGGGGTCTGTCTTGTGCCTCTTGCTGCATACCAGTCGGTTCTGCCTAACAGAAAGCATCGATGTGGTATGAGCAGCCCTCCCTCCCCCCCCCTTTCCCCACTCCGGCGCTCATTTCGCTCTGACGAGTTCCTACAATCTTTCTCTGAGATATTTTCCACCCTCCATGCACTTATATTGACCCCCCAAAAGGCACAGTTCAGCACGAAAGTCTTGACCTTTTTGGCATCTCGAGAGGTGCCCACCGAGGTATGAATTTGCACCACACCGCCGCCTCTTCCCCAACCCTCTCCCCTCGCCCACTTCCCAACCCTGTAGCCCTCTTACCATTTCTTCCTCCAACTTGGGCTCGGCCACGACCAGGGTGTAGGCCTGCCCGCGTTGAGGTACGCCGTGATAAACTTTGCAGAGGCAAAGCAAGATGATAAGAAGAGGAAAGCCGCTTCCTTGGCGGAGTCCAACGGGAGAAAGCGACGAAAACTCGGGCCATACGCGCCTTGCTGGTTTGGTGGATTTTCTGTTATTTGCAACGTGGCACTGGCGGCGGTGCCGGAGCCTCTCTGCTGCGCTTTCGAGCAGGGAGTAGCAGCACGGAGGAGCTCGAGTTCCCCCCACCCCCTCCCTCCCCTTCCCCCCGAGATTGGTCTTTCAGCTGAAAGTGGATGAATCATTCCATAATTCGACAATGAGATCGGCTACGTCCAGACTCCCCCCTCCAAGTAACGGAAAGACTTCAACCACTTTTCTTTCATTTCCTTGTTGTCGCGTAGGTACATGTAAGTCAGCACACACACACACACACACTCTCTCTCTCTCTCTCTCTCTCTCTCTCTCTCTCTCTCTCTCTCTCTCTCTCTCTCTCTCTCTGTCTGAGCAGCCGCGTAATACCCAACATTTCTGCAAAACGCGCTCATTCAATGAATCAACAAGCAAGTATCAAATACAGCATAAACACAAGGATTTTGGCCAAACCGCGACAAACGAAGCTAACCTTCAACCCATCCTCCTCCATTGTCAGGACTCAGTACCAATCGGACCCGTCCCTTCGAAAATTATCGCCACCCCTTTTGCAACTCCACGGTCGTATTAGCAACAGCGAGAAAGAATAGAAGAATCTGATATTTTCTTTTTTTCCCCTTTTCTTGGTGTTTTCCTCTTGATGTCAACGGGGAAAGAAAGAAAGAAAAAAAGAAAGAAAAAAGAAGACGAGGAAACGCGAATCACTTCCCGATGCCCGAAAGGGTGTGGGCCTCGGAAAGGACAAAACATTAACAAATGGGTCCCGCGCCGACTTTCCGATTTGCATCTCAGCGCCGCCGCTGCGAAAACAGGTGGGTTGGGGGAGGGGAGGGCGGGGGAGTCGGCTTGTTAGGTCAAACGATTGCAACGTATAGGAGGGCCCGGCGGCGGGGTTGGGGAAGCAAAGGACAAAGTTACCCGGTACGCGTACTCCGCGGCTGATTGTGGGATTGATTTGTTTTTCGTTAGTCCTGATTTTCTAAATTTTTTGGGGCAACAAAACTGTTGGACTCACCGCCCGACATTCCCGCTGCGTTTCGTTTTGGGTTCAGGGGCGAGAAGGGGTTAGACGGAAATCGAAGAAAAAAAAAGGCCCGTGGGAAGGCGCAGACGGCTTCGAGCCGACGGGGGAGGGGGGGTCTGTCCACAACGACCAATAATGTCGTCGTCGTCTGGGGGCGGAGGGGGAATCGCGGTAACGATGACTTACGGACATTTGCGGCGACTGGATTTGTGATGATGAAGGAAGCAAGAAAAAAGAGTGACGCATTGCAAAGAAAGCGGCAGGGTGGGAGATGGATGGAGTTTGTCAGCAATGGGCCACGAATCTCGACGAATAGCATCTTCATTGCAATACAAAATACATACGGCCGTTTGCCTTGTCGAGCACTCTGCCCGCTGTTGTTTTTGTTTTGTGTTTTTTTTGTTTGATGGAATTGGAATCGCCCCACGCCAAGTGTGTTCATCAGAACTGTAAGCTTTCTCTGGCGGTTTCCGCATGGTTTTTTTGTGTTTGTTTTTTTTTTTTTTTTCTTTGGGGAAGATTTTACGTGCCTTTTCCAAACATGGCTGGGGGGGTGCGTTGTGGAGTGTGGAAAGAAAAGTGATTAGCATCACTAAAAACATCCAACGAGAACGAAAAATCATGAGCAAGAGAAAAAAAAGAAAAAAAAAAAAAAAAGAACGGGACCTACCGTTGTTGCTGACACCAGCTAAGGAAGTTTTTTTTTTTTTTTTTTTTCCCCCGGGTGGGGTGGTGGGGTGGTGGAGTAGGGTGTTTGTTTTGTTGTTGGTGCGGAGGATGGTGTCAGTTTGCGGCCCCGAAAAGGCGGGCAGGCAAGTTGTGAAGAGGCGCGTTTGGTCCTTACGAATGTTGCCGAGCTCTGAACAGATGCGGGAGGTGCGGAGCGGGACCCGGGAAGGTCGGAGTCGGAGCAGTGTTAGGGAGAAGGACGCGGAGAAAGACGAAAAGCAAGAAAGAAAGAAAGAACGAAAGGAAGAAGAAAAAAAGAAAGAAAAAAAGGAGAAGAGAACATTACTAGCGTAAGCCGAGTTCGCCCTGCTGAGCGCGGATCCAGCCTTTGCCCTGACTGTTCGGAAAAAAAAAGGAGGTGGACATTCGTGAGTCGGGAACCTTCCACGAAAAGAGGGGGGGAAATAAAATAAGATAAAATAAACAACTAACCTCCGTCAGCGCCGCCGGCGTCTACACGATTCATTCGAAACGAAAAAACGGGAACGTGGGGGCGGGCCGTAAAAGAGGTGGAGCGGAAATAGAGAGAGTGAGCTGTATCCGCCACGCTTCTTGACCCACACAAGAACACGCAATTCCGTTCTCCCCCGAAAAAAAACAGAGAAAAGCAACCCTTACTCTGATACGCAGCCTTGGCCCTCCCGACAGCGCCGCCGACCTTTGCCTTCACTAATTACGGGCGCCAAGGAGGGAGGGAGTGAGGTGAGAAGAACGAGCATCGTGCACCAGATGCGCAAAACTATCCCACACATACGGTTATTAAACAGGGGGTCCGCGCGCGCGGGCGGGGCGGCGACGGCGACGACGAGGGCGAGGGCGAGGACGAGGAGGAGGAGGAGGGAGCGGCGGGAGGTGGACATTGCTTTCTTTTTGGTGTTGCGTGGGTTGTGGGTTGTGGTGTGTGGGCGGTGGGAGGCCGGTTTCGGTGGTGCGGGTAGGGTGGGGTTGGTTGACTGGCTGGCTGGCTGGCTGGGCGGTGGTTTGTGGAGCGGCTGGGGGGTGCGGTTTGGCGACGACCGAGAGCGGGAGGAGTATTAATAAATAAATCTTCTTTGGGCGCCAGCGAGAGCGGGTTTTTTGTGTTTGGCCCAGCCTCTGTCTCTGCCAAGACGGGGGCGTGTGCTCAGCCCTCCGGCGTAGCGCGTCAGCCTCTGCCCCAGACGGGCCGCCGGCCGCACGATCGCGCGGGCGGAAGCATGCTCGCGGGCTGAGCACCACCACCACATACCCTGCCCGTACCGATTGGGCGATAAACAGCAACACAAAAACCAAAAAAACTCAACTCCGTGCTTCTCCGGCAGAGTGTTTTGTCTTGTTGCGGTTGAACGCATCAGAAGCAAACACGCACGCACGCGTAAATCTGACCAAATCCCCATCCCGTCAACAACGCACCCACCGCACCCGAACTCCCACCAACCCACAAACCTCAAACCACACCTACACCACAACAGCCGCAACCCTCACCCCTCCGCCCGCCTTCCCTCCCCCCCCAACCCCACCACCACCACTACCTCGTCGCACCACCACCGCCACAACCCTCCTCGCGCCCCCCGGCCCCACCGCGCCCGGCACAACCACCACCGCCCCATTACCGCCACCGCCACCGCCGGCGTCAACGTCAACCACAGCCCGCCCCGCTTGCGCCACCAGCTTCGCGGGCGACAGGAGCGACGGGAGTGGCCACGCCAGAACCTCGACTCCACCCACCTGCGGGACAGGGACAGCCACGCCGCGCACAGACTCGGTGCGGACGAGTTTGACCGCACTACCGTCGTCGTTTTTGTCGGCGCCGACGGTGGCGGCCACGACCGTGACACCGCCGTCCGCGTCGGGGACGGCGCAGTGCGCCATCACATTGGCGGCCGGGTCGGCCCCGACAACGACGACGCGGGCGACTGCGACTGCGGCGGCTGCGGCGGCGGCGTCGCCGCCGCCTTCGCCTTGTTGCAGGGCGAGCACGCCGAGCGCCGAGGGGTCGGCAGGGTCGCGGAACGTTATGCAGCCGTGCTGTGTTTGTGTGGCACAACGACACGAAGGGATTGTCAGCTGAGGCCGGCGCGCATCGACGATCGAAACACCAGAAGAAAAGAAAAAAACAAAACTGCAGATCACCCAGCAACACCTACCGGATGCACCGAAATTCCGCCAGCCGCGTCCCACACATCCCCCCCACCGTCCTCCCTCTCACCCGCCGCAGCAGCCCCAACAACCCTCCACACTCCCCTCGTTCGCACCTCACCGCCGCCTCCGCCAACCGCAACGCCCTCACCCACCCTCCTCACCGCCTCCATCATCTCCGCCACCACTTCCAACGCGCCCGCAAACAGCGACGGCCGTCGCGGCCGTCCTCTCGCCCCCGCGTCCTCACCCTCCTCCTCCTCAAACACCTCCGCGACCCCCCTTCTCACCATCTCCGCCTCCACCACCACCTCCTCCTCCTCCTCCCCCTGCTGCCCGCGCCGCCGCGGCCGCTCCTCGACGCGCGCGCCGTCCTCAAACTCCTTGGCGCGCGCCTCGAGCCAGCGCAGCAGCGCCAGGGCTGGCGCGTAGCGGGCGTCGACGGCGGACGCGAGGAGCCGCTCGCAGTGGCGGGCGAGGGCGACGGCGGCGCGCAGGGCGGCGCGCGCGGGTTGGGAAGTGGCGGCGTGGAGCGGGTGCGTGGGGCTTGTGGAGGGGGGTTTTTTTTTTTTCAGAGTGAGTGAGTGAGTGATAGAAACAAACAAAAAACCATCAAAAAAAAAACGGGGCCATAACACACCTGCACCCCGCCCACTCGTCCAGCAGCAACGCGGCCCTCGTCGCGGCGGGTGCGACCACGGCAAACAGCGTCTTCTTGATCCTCGTGACGGCTGCGACAGTGGCGTTCCGCCATCGGCGCAGTCCGCGCAGGCCCAGGTGGTGCGAGAGGAAGCGCTCGATGCTCGGTGCGGCGACGGCGGTGCCGGTTGCGAGGAGGAGGAGCAGCGCGAGTGCGGGCGGCGGGGCTTTTTAATTTTTTGTTTTTTAATTTTTTTGTGTGTGTGTTTTATGTGTGTGAAAGGAATGCCCCCAGAAAGTAGGGGTTAGATTACTCTAGTATGCAAAACGGGAAAGCGAAACCCCTCACCGGCATCGTCCCGCGCCATCTTCTCCGCGACGGCGCGCTCCCTCTCCGCGGCAGCGCGCACAGCCTCCTCCTCGCGCACGCACTCGTCAACGCCGCGCCGCGCGGCCGCGACCAGCGCCGCAAGCTCCGCCGCGGCCTCGACGGGGCTCCTCCTCCCCCTCCTCCCCGCGTCGCTGCTCCCATCCAACCAGCTCCCCGCGTCGCCGTCGTCCTCGTCTCCGTCGCCAAGCAGCATGCGCAGCCGCGCGGCGTGCTCAGCAAAGCCGAACGCAGCGACGAGCAGGTCGTCACCGTTGTCGTCGCCGACGATGGCGACGGTTTCGGGTCCGGCCGGCGCCGAAAGGAAAGGGGAAGGTGAGGAAGGCGAGGAAGGGAAGACGAGGCGGCGCGGGCGGAGGGAGGCGGGCAGGGCGAGTTGGAGGCGGCCGACGTCGACGGCGCCCCAGAGGCGGAGGGACAGTGCGCCCGAGGCGTGCAGGATTGCGAGGACGGCGGGGGTGGCGGCGGGGGTCGCGGGCGGCGGAGGCGGCGGAGGAAGCGGCGGCGGGGTCCAGAGTTCTGCATAATAGGAAACAGTAGGAGGAGTGTGTTGGTAAAAGTGTTGGCATTTTAACGCGTCTCGTGGTCAATGTACCCGTCGCGGCGGTTCGCGAGCGTCGGCAGGGCGTCGAGGAGTGACGGCGCGGCGGCAGCGGCGGTGTGACGGCTGGTTTGGTGTTTGCGCGGCAGCTCGATCCACTTCATGTCGACGACGTCGTTGGGGACGCTGGCGGTGGCGGCGGCTGCGGCGTCGTTGTTGACGCGTTTGCCGGTTTCGGCGTCGCAGAGGAAGAGCATGCACCTTCGTGACGAAGGGTTGGGCAGAGCGGCGGCGGACGACGGCGGCGGGGCGAGGAGGACGGCGAGGACGTCGCCGACGGGGGACCAGGCAAAGTGGGCGATGCCGGTCGGGGGGTTGAGGGACCAGAGGCGCTGGTGGTGGTTGTTCGTGGTGGCGGTGTTGCTGTTGTGGGGGTGTTGGTGGTGGTGGTGGGAGTCGGACCGCGGGGTGGGGGCGAACCTGTGGACAGAGAGCGACTTGCGGTCGCGAGAGAGGACGGCGAGGAGGTTTGCTTGGTTGTGATGGTGGTGGTGGTGGTGGTGGTGGTGGTGAGGGTGGGAGAAGAACTTCGAGGATGATGAGGAGGAGGAGGAGGAGTCTTTTGGCGGCGGCCCCCACCACCACTCGACGCGAGCGACAGCAGAGGGCCCGGTCGGGCCCAGGTCGATGACGGCGGCGGCGGCGACTGCGTCTGAGGAGGATAACGACGACGACGACGACGACGACGACGCGGTGGTGGCGCTGGCACCAGCGGAGGCGGCGTTGGCTGTGGCGAGCATCGTTCCTGACAAGGACGACTCTGTCTCTTTCGTTCTTTCTTTCTTTCTTTCTTTCTTTTTCGCTCCCTTCTTCAGCGCTTGCTCCGATATACCTTACGCTGGTGCCCTTCGCAGATGTCCCTCCCTAGTACACTCGATCCACCACCCCCTGGAGCAGCAGCTGCAGAAGCCGCTGCTGCAGTAGCTCCACCGCAGCAGCACCTGCTTCCGTTCCACATCATCGCCGACGCTTCGTCGTCGTCGTCCTCTTCGTCTTCGTCCGACTCAGCTGGCCCGCTCGTCCTCGTCGCCGGCTCCCGCTTCGTCGCCATCGACCCCACCTCGTAAGAAGTGGGACAGTCCAGATTCCACCCTGTCCCCCCCCCCAACCTAACACCTTCACCCCCCTCCCCTCTTAGTGGCGCGATCCTCGCACTCCCCGCCTCCCTCGCCGCCGCCGACAGCATCCGCACGGCCACCGCCGTCGCGATCCCGGACGCGTCCTTCCCCGCCGCGCCCATCACCGCGCTCGGCTTCTTCCCGGGCCTGATGGCGGTCGCGTCGGACTCGAAGCACATCCAGGTGTGGCGGACGACGACGACAACGTCGACGACGACGGCAGCGCGAGGGCCATGGGAAAAGGTTGCAGAGCTGTATGTGTGTTTGATTGTTGTGCTCTCTCTCCTTTTCTTTTCTTTTTCCTTTGAAACACACGCGCACACCCTCACCAACGCGACATCACTCACTCACACACACGCCACACAGCGACGCGATCAAGCGACCCAGCACTGTGCGGTTCGCGGACGCGCGCACGTTGCTGGTCGCCGACAAGTTTGGCGACGTGTACTCGATGCGGTGGGACAACGGCTCCGACGACAATGACGCGGCCGCGGCGGCCTCGGTGCGGCTGCTGCTCGGCCACGTTTCGATTGTGACCGACATGGTAAAGGTGGCTGCTTGCTCCTAATGTCGGTTGCCTGACAATACACCCGCCACACACAACGAAACAACAACAAACAACAACAATAACACACAGCACCTCACCCCGCGCGGCGACCGCCTCCTGACGACCGACCGCGACTACAAGCTGCGCGTCTCGTGCTACCCACACGCATACGCCGTCCACGGGTTCTGCCTCGCGCACAGCTCGTTCGTCGCGCGGTGCTGCGTCCTCTCCCTCCCCTCCCCGTCCCCTTCCCCCTCCTCGTCCTCCACCTCCACCTCCGCCACAACTCCGTCCACCACCACCACCACCACACCCGCGCCCCGCCAGCTCGCGGTAACAGGCGGCGGCGACGGGCAGCTCATCGCGTGGGACGTGGACGCCTGCGCCCCGCTGCAGCGCGTCGACGTCGGGGCCATGCTTCGCGGGTCGTCGTCGACTTCGTCGCCGGCGACGGTGATTGCGGTGAAGCGGTCGCGCGACGGGCGGCGCGTGGCGTGCGCGATCGACGGCGGGACTGCCGTTGCGGTGTTTACGGTGGACGCCGGTAGCGAACGGGAGGTTTTGACGCGGGCGCAAGTGGTTCCGGTTGCGGCGGCGGTGCTGGACTGCGAAGTGGTTGTTGCTTCGGGAACGTACCTGCTCTGGGTTGCGGTGAACGGGGGGGAGCGGGTGATGGTGTTTGAGGAGGCCGCGGACGGCAAGGTATGATAATTTTTTTTTTTTGGTTTTCTTTTATTGGTTGTAACCTTGCCAACGCTCACAATCAACCCAACCCCAAAAAAAGTACGTTCCGTGCAGCGGCGGCGGCGCCCGCGCGTCGGCCGTCAACGCCGCGGCGCGCGTGTACGCGGACGCGGTGCCGGACTATAGCGCGCCGTGGCGCATCCTGCAGCGCATGACGGGTCCGGAGGGCGGCCGTCAGCAGCAGCAAAAGGGACCTGCGGCGGCGCAACAGCAGCAGCAGCAGCAGCAACAAAAGAAGAAGCGCGCTGCGGCGACGGTTGGGGAGGGCGAGGGGGAGGCCGAGGATGACGGGGGGGGCAGGCGGCGAGGGTGAAGGGGGGGCGGCGGCGCCGCGGCGGCTGGGGAAGCGATCCAAGACGGGGCGGCGGGCGCGGCGGGCTGCTGCTGCAGCTGCTGCTGCGGCGGCGGCTGCGGGTTCTGCTGGCGCGAGTGGCGGCGGTGTGGATGGCGAAGCTGGGGACGCGACGATGGCGGAGGTGAGCGTCGACGCGGCGTGAGCAAAGGAGGGGGGAACGGATTTTGTTGTTTGTAGTTTCGTTGTAGTCGTTGTTTTCGCTCCTCTCCCCCAATCTTATTTTTGTCCTGGTGGTGTCGCGCAAACTGTGCGTGGTTCCTGAGTGAGGTACTGGCTGTTGCGCAAAATGATATATTTTGAGAGGTACTGGACTAGTTATTTTCCTAGCCCCCACACAACAACCAACACATCGAGACCCCGTATCTCGATTTTTGAGGAGCGTCCTTGGCAGGGAAAACGAAGGTTAGTTGTTGAAGTGGGAGGGTGTAACGAGAGATTTTGGTGCCACACAAATTTCGAGTTTTATTTTTTTCTCTTCTTCTTTTATCGAAAGCCCCCCGCATTGGCAACAGGTGCGGTAAGGAGAGGGAAGCATTCTCTATTTTTTTTTAAAGCGAAGCCTCCGTTTCCACGCTGGACGCCCCCGACTGACTTACCGGTTTCGCGAACTACGTGAAGTATTGGTTGTTGCTCCGCTTTCTCCGCCATCCTTCATCCCCCTCCCCTCCGTTCGTCTCGGTGGCTCGTTCTCTTTGTCATCCATTCTCCTTTATTAGGCACCCTTTCGCTGTTTGGCCAGTGGCTTTGTCATCGATTCTTCAATTCGCTTCAGGCAGCAAAGGGGGTTGGGCGAACATTCGATCCGTCCGCCTCGTTGTCTTCGGCGAGAAAAGAAGGAAAACGAGCAGCGCACATCAAACGTCCGTCCGTCCGTTGGCACGTTCTCCTTGGGCTGGCTTGGGGGTGGGTGCATGCACTTTTCTCTCTTCTGCAGGAGGGCGGAGGCGTTTCTTTTTGCGCGTTTTCCGCCGACGTTTTCTTTCTTTTTTTGGGGGGCAGGCCATTCATTGCTCTGTCCGAACGGTCGAACGCGCGATTTTTGGTGGTCGAAGACGGAAACGAAGAATGGAACAATCGATTGATGGATGAAGGAAAAGAAAAAAAAAAAAGAAAAAAAAAGAAAAAAAAAGATAAAAGATGGAATCGATTGATTGCGTGAATGCCGACATTGTCTGTCTGTCCGTCATGGCTCAGCTTTCTCTCTCGCTTTTGCTCCACGGAATTGCCTGCCACAATGATTTCGCAATCGGGGGCTTTTCTTTTTTTTTCGTTTCTCTTCTTCGTCCCCGCAAGGGTTCTGCTGATAAACATACACACGTGCTGCTGATAAAGAGAGTTGTGTTGTTCGCTTGTTTTGGTTTGCCACGAGGAACAAAGAGAGAGAGAGAAAGAGAGAGAGAGAGAGACAGACAGACAGACAGACAGACAGACAGACAGACAGACAGACCACCACAACTTCTTAAATTGCTTCGACGAAAAAGAGGAGAAAAAAAAAAAAAAAAGAGAGAGAAAGGGGAAAATTGACACACCACACACACACACACACATGGCACTGCAAGCGGCAGAGACCGAGACAGAGACAGAGACAGAGACAGGGACAGAGGAGACTGGGACAGAGACAGTGACTGGGTCGACCTCCTCAGCAACAACAACAACAACAACAACAACAACTACACCAACAGGGGCGGCAGCAACGACGACGACGACGACGACGACCGTCGCATCCCAGCTACTCGTCCTCCTTCTCCTCCTCCTCCTCCTCCTACCGCCACCGCCACCGCCACCACTGCGACTGCGACTACCATCACTTCTGCTGCTCCTGCTCCTCGTCCTCCTGCCTCTCCTCACCCGATTTCTGCACCACCAGCAGCAATGCTCGCCGCCCCTCCCCACCACAAAAACAACTCGGCAACAGCAGCCACCACATCCGCCCCCAGCAGCACCAGCAGCACCAGCAGCAGCGACTACACCGACTCCCCTTCCTCTTCCTCGCACGCTTCGCCGTCGCCCGCCTTGGCCATCCAGTCCTCATCCTCCTTCTCATCCACCGTCTCCTCTTCGTCGTCGCATTCGTCGTCGTCGTCGTCCGCGTCGAGCTCCTCCTCATCCTCTTCATCCTCCTCCTACTCCCCCGTCCTTGTCCCGATGCCCCCCGACTCCCCCACCGACCGCGACTTTGACCGCGACGACGACCCGGACGACGCCCACTTTGTCAACGTCGCAGACCTGCTCCCCTCCGACGTCTCTGCCATCCCTCCGCCCCCGCCACGCACACCACCCGCACTGCGCCTCCCGCTCTCCCTCATTGCCAAACGCACCTCCACAACCACCGCCGTCGCCGCCGCGCCGCGACCCACAGCAGCCTCCGCCGTCCTTTCCTTCGTGACCCGCTGGCGCCGCCACCGCCCCACGCTCCCGCCGCACGACCCCGCCGCTTGGATTCGCGACGACGACGACGACGCTGGTACCCCCGGCACCGCCAGGACCCCGGCGGCCTCCCCGCTGACGCTCACCCTCGGCTTCAAGCCGGCGTCCACCCCGTCGCTGTCACCGACGCTCCTCTTTGGCGCGTACACGGACGCGACGTTCCTCCCCGCCGCCGTCGACGGATTCGAGGCGCTCGCGTCGCCGTCGATAGGCCGCGGGAGCGGACGGTTGCTGATCGCGGCGGAGGACGCGGAGACGGCTCCCGCGGGCCTCGGCATCCTCGGCCACGCGTCGGCTTCGGCGTCGCCGCCGCCCGTCGCCCTCCGAGGCGACGCTGCTTGCGATCTCGGTGTCGCCGACGCTGCGGATCGCGCGGCGGGAGGTCGCAGCAGAGGAGGAGGGTGATCTCGGCCGCGAAGCGGACGGCGCCGATTCCGTCTCGGCGAAAGCGCATCCACCCCACTCCCGCCGCCCGTCTTTATCCACCCCGCCTCCTCCCTCCACCGTTCCCGCGACCCCACCCCCATTCCCGCCGCTCTCCCCCCGCTCCTCCGCCTCCTTCGTCGTCACCCCGACCACCACGACCCTGCGCGCACCTTCAGCACCGGCCCCCACGCGCACGCTCCTCGCGACGCTCTCCTCGCTGATCGACGCGGCGGCGTCGGAAGGCCTGAAGCTGCTTCTTGGCGGCGAAGGCGGCGGCGGCGGTATCGGCGGTATCGGCGGCAACGGTGTCGACGAGACCAGCGAGCCGCGGATGGAGGTCGAGATTTTGCACACGCTGATGTGGATGATTGAGATGGACTGAAAAGAAAAAGAAAAAAAAGGGAGGATTTCCGACAAAAAGAGGCTTCCGGCGCGTGCGGCCCCCGACAAACCCTCTTGTTGCTTGGCTGCTTATTGTGTGAAGCGGGTATTTGAAGGGTTGAACAAGTTTTTCTTTTTTTCCCCCTATTTTTCGCCTTTTGCAGTGGGGGGCAAGGCGTATTATTAGGGGGGAGCATCCGCCGCGCGCTGCCGTCAGCAGTGGTGGGGGGGTTGGGTGTATCTCTCTTTGGGGGGAGTTCCTCGTGCAACTTGTTTTTGGGCGATTTTTTGGTTTGTTCGCCCCCCCCCTCCCTCCCTCCCTCTCAAACGAAGTCAACTACCCCAGCCGAACCCCTTCACCCCTAATAGTTGTTTTCCCTCCCACCCACGCACAAAAAATGGAACAAACCGCACCCGGGAAACACAGTAAAGAAATAAACAACGCACAACAACAACAACAAAAAAAAAAAAACGCTGAGAAGTGAAGGAGCACTTCACCGTGGATTTCGGGGATTAGCGGCCCGTAGAACGGTTTGGTATTGCTTGCCCTCCCCCCCTTTTTGGCGAACAGTGGCGTTTGAGGAACCAAAACGCTCCAATTCCGCGAAAGGTAAAGCAACTGGGCGGGCAACGAAAAGAGTTTGAAGCGGAGAAAGGAGGTGGTGGAAGGCGGTGGGGTCGTGGTGGTCGTTGTAGTTGTTTCGTCGCTCGCGCCGAAGCAGAGGGGGCGAAGATGGAGACAGAGAGAGAGAGAGAGAGAGAGAGAGAGAGAGAGAGAGAGAGAGAGAGAGAGAGAGAGAGAGAGAGAGAGAGAGAGAGAGAGAGAGAGAGAGAGAGAGAGAGAGAGAGAGAGCGTGTATGCACAAGCGCTCGCGTTGCTGAGACATTTTCTTATGGCTGCGCTTTGAGAACTTGTTATTTTTTTATTTTTATTTTTTTTTTTCCCTTCTTCTGCAGTATTTTCTTGTCTTCTCCACAGACAATTAAGAAGACAGCGCGGCAGAATCAAACAAACAAAAGGCTGTCTCCGCCCGTTCGAAGGGACTGGATTGCATGGCAGGTCTGGCGCCACCAAGGAAGGAAAGCAGGTGGAGGAAGGATCGTGCGGCGCAGCCAGGGCACTGAGAGTGCGCGGGCGCGACGCCCTGCGCACGCCCCGGAAAAACGGGTATTTATTCCTTCCAAACATGTTGATATACCCCCGCAGAGATCAGAAAGGCGAAATTTAGCTCGCCCCCAGCAAGCAAGCAGTTCCCATGACGCCACCCTCGTCGTCCCCGTCGCAAAAGCGCGTCGTCGTCGCCGCGGCCGCCGCCGCGCTCTTCCTCGCCTTCGCCCCGGCCGCCGTCGTCGCAAACGTCAAGCCGTCCTCCGGCTCGTTCGTCACCCGCAGCGGTTCCAGGATCCTCGACGAGGACGGCGCGCAGATCCGTTTCACCTCGTTCAATATCCCCAACCTGCACTACCTCGAAGGTACACGGTGCCCCGCCTTCCCCCCCCCCCCACCCTCGAAATTGCCGACGAACAACTCCCTGATGCGAGTGCACCTCACATCCACGCGAAAACAAAAAAAACAAAAAAACAAAAAAAAAAAAAATCAGACCGCGACTGGCCGCGAAAGTTCCCCACGCCGTTCGAGCAGCAGGACGCCTTGCGATCCATCGCGCAGGTAAACGTCCCCCTCACTTCCTAATGACGTCAAAGACCAAAAGCCGAACTAACCCTCCCCTCCCCCCCACCAACAAAAAGATCGGCGGCCAAGTGACGCGCTCCTACGTGATCTCCGTAGCCGCGAAAGGCGACACGGGGGCGTACTCGCACATCGCGGCGGGCACGGCGGACCAGCCCCCCGCGAACGCGGCGCCGCTGGGGTGGGTGGCGATCCCGCAGATCTCAAAGAGCGACGTGCAGCTGTACGCCAACGAGGAGCTGTTTGTCGCGCTCGACAACGCGTTCGCGGTCGCGGGCAGCCTGGGGCTGAGGGTCATTTTGCCGTTTGTCGGTGGGTTGTTCTTTTCTTTCTTTCGTTTTTTCCCACACTGACAATTCCTACCATCTGGCTCTTGTTCCACACACGACAGACCGGTGGTCGTGGTGGGGCGGCGTGCCAGAGTTTGCGGGACTCTACGGCGGCGCGTTCGACGACTTTTTTTACAAGCAGGAGATCGTCGACGGGTTTCTGTCAGTAGTTCAGTACATCTTGAATAGGAGGAACACCATCAACGGCCTGCTGTACAAGGAGGACGGTGAGGGGTGGCTGGAATTACGATTTAGCAAGACGGAGCATGGTCGGATTTCTTGGACTAAACTATCTCTGCTGTCTTCTCCACCAAAAATAAAACTAGGCGCCGTGTTTGCGTGGGAAACCGGGAATGAGCTTACCACCTCCGATTTCAAGCCTGTGCCAGGTAAGACACCTTTCCCCACCCCTGCGCAACCCCTCTCACTAAACAAACCCTCACCCTCCTCCGACTCTGACCTCCCCCCCCTCCCCCCCAGGCAACTGGACCACAACGGTCGCCAAATTCATCAAAGACACGGACAAGAACCACTTAGTAATCGACGGGCAGTACGGTCTCTTCGGCTGGGACGAGGCATCGGTCGCGTCCCCCTACATTGACATCTTCTCCAACCACTACTACGACAACGGCGAGTCCTACATCGACCGGGCGGTCCGCGACACCCAGTTCTTCTCGTCCCACTCCAAAGCCTTCATCATCGGCGAATTCGGGCTCGCCTCCTTCGACAAGCTGTCCGGGCTCGTCGCGGCGTTCGAAGACCTGGTGGACGCAACGGGGTGCATGATCTGGAGCCTGCGGTACCACGCGCGGGACGGCGGGTTCTACGTCCACTCGGAGGGGTTCCCTTACTCGGCGTACCACTGGCCCGGGTTCCCGAAAACCGACGACGGGAACTTTGGAAAGGACGAGGCGGACGTCGTGTACATGATGCACCGCAGCGCCCTGCGGCTGTCGAAGCACGATCGGTTCCAGTCGGAGCCGCCGACCCCGGCCCCGACGTTACTCCCCGCGGTCGCGGTGACCGGGAACGCGACGGTCGCGCAGTTGCGTTGGACCGGGTCCACCGGCGCGAAGCACTACGTCGTCGAGCGGGCCGTGGCGTCTGAGAGCGGCCCGTGGACGGAGGTGACCGACACGGTGCAGGACAACAAAAAGTGGGGGCAGGTGCTGTTCGAGGACGCGCTGCCCGCCGGGACGAAGAAGGCGTGGTACAGGGTGTACGGAGAGAACAAGTTTGGGACCACCGACAAGTCCAACGTCGTGGCGCTGGAGCTTTGAAAAAAGTACGGGGCTTGGTGGCCAAGGCCGTCCCGATTCCTCCACCCCCGAAATGAATTGACGCTCCCTACCGCCTAGAGATTGTTCCTTTCTCATTTTTCCACCTGCTTCTTTCTTGTCCCTTCGTCCACTCTCTCTTTTTCGATCACTTTTCTTCTCCTCACCCCCCTTTCCCGTCCCATCTCCATTTGTTGTTCCACCTCTTCCGTTAGAGCAATCCTCCGTCCCCTGGGGCACGAAAAATCCTCTTCGTTGCGTTTTCTCCGACTCACCAGCCCTTTTTCTTTCCCTTTTTCGCTTTTGTTCTTGCTTGGCATCCCGGGTTGGGGCAGGAGCCTCCCGTAACCTGGCCTGTGTCGCGCGATGATCTCTTGTTACGGCGACCCCGCCTTTCTTTCACTTCCGAGGGCGTGGCCACTACCACACCTCACTTAAAGCGATTCAGTATTGCGAGCCCGCCCCTTCCCCTCTCCTTCGAGCAATATCATTTTGACAATGATGAAGCAAAACAAAAAAAAAAAAAAAAAGAAAAAAAAAAAGAAAATAAACGCTTGAGTTTCGAGAAAAACTGCAGGCTGTCACCAATCGACACGGAGCCTTGGTGAGTTCCACAGGCTGATACGTGCTGAAGCAGTCGTTGGGGCTTCTTTGATTTTCGACCAACAAGCCCCGGCAACTACTGTAAAGAGGTGTATTCACTGATATCGGCAAGATGGAATCAGCTCTTCACCCCCTCTTCACCCCCACCCTAACTCCCTTCCGTTCTGTAGTCAACGAGATCGACACGGCGGTCAATCAACGAACGCGTTTCGCTGGAACAGCACGGTTTCAGCCGTAAAATCTAAACGCAGAAAATAACTTAATCACAGACCCGCTCCTCGTACTGACAAATAGGAGGAGGCAGACTCTGCTGCTTGTTTTCACGAAATGAGGAGTCAAAATCAAAGTTTTACTAATTGCATTATCTGTCAATTAGTAAACAAGCCGTCTTAGCTCATCTGGGAGAGCGTAAGACTGAAGATCTTAAGGCACCCGGTTCAATCCCGGGAGACGGCACGGGAGTTCAATAATACTGGCTTCCATCTTTAGTCCTTGTCGAGATAAGGTTTTCTTATGGTGCTTGGTCGGCTGGAAGTGACCCGTATGATTTCACTTATTTCTCGTAATCTCACAATTCCTGTTGCGTCAAAAGCTTGCATTGATTGAGATTTGTGGCTGCCGTTTGGCGACTCCTCACATTCAAAACGGGAGGATGAATACATAAGAGCACGGCCCACCGTTTCGCCGGCTTAGATTTTTGGAGTTTTCACAAGAAAAAGATGGGGTCTGAGTGAATGAAGTGTAGTGTTCATAGTAGAGGACGGAGGACGACAAACAAGGAAACGTTGCATGGTGCCACATCAATTGATCCTTGTCTTCCAACGGCCAAAACTTAATCTGTAGACGTCGCGAGGAACATTGCTTACATTCCTACGATGCTCCAGCAATGGGTATTTTCCGTTCCAGGGATTTGTTGATTACAATTTTAAGAATTTACTCCTTTCCACATCGACTGGTGCTCCGACGAACATTTCAAAATGAGCAATGTACAAGTTCTAAGTAGTTCGAAACAAAGAAGCCCGGGAGGAGAAGAGCAGAGATTGATGGCAAGAAGGAGAGCAGAAGCGGGAATCCTTTCACTGCGAAAGGTGCGTGTGTCACGGCACTTTTTGTTTTTGCGCTGGAAGCGGTTGAAATGATACCCAGGGGCAGACGGCCACAGCCATCGTAGTGAGGAGGTATGAAGCGTGGGCAAAGAATGGAACCCCACAAGCTTTTGGTCCGGTCGGGGTCCCAGTGCACACTGTTGGGCGGACTGAAAGCGGCCGGGAGGAGAAATCGAGATCCTGTGCATATTTCACCACTCCCAAAATGAACCAAAGAACGATTTTGTGGCTGCGACTGCGGACTGCGGAGGCTGGGGGGTGTGGGGAGCAGGAGGGTATAAATACCAAAGGCCGTCCGTGAGAATAAAGCATCTTGCACAGCGAGTGCAGCTGCAACGATGAGGTCCATACCGAGTTCAGCTTATTGCTAGTTGAAAACTAACTCCAAACTGGCTCCTCACGACCAACGGTCGGGAGGGAATTTTTGAAACCTTCAATTCACGATTTATTAGTCCAGATGAAAACGAGGCGAAATAAGCAATCTGATCATTGGTGTCAATTAGATGTGCATCGCCCGTCATTGAAACGAATCGCTCACGCGAAGGTGGAAGATGGGATCCGTTCCACACACAGTGGGTGATTACGCCAACCCTTCCTGACTCAGCCTCCCTCGGCTCATCGAAGCCGGTTCTGCTACCGTCCGTGTTGACGATGTAGCGAAACTGAATTCGAAGGAGAACGTCTGGGTGCGTCAGTTGATTTTCATGATTTAAGAAAAAAACGATTTAGGCCTCAGCCAGCGGTAGTGTGAGGCCGGCGAGACCAGTGCCCGGGCCGCGACAGCAAGCTGCCGACGGCGATCGAGCCGGGTTTCAAAAATAATTGTGATAATAGATACGCCGGCGATGCCGGCGGTTAAAGTTATCACACTTTAAAGAACAGATACTACACTTGATCTTAGCCAATAGGCCAGAGAGGATTGTAAAGAGCAGTAGAAGGAGGCGGCGGCGGTATTTATACGGTTCGGGGGTTTACCGGCTGCGGACTGCGGTCGGACAATTCTGATCGACAAAGTGCTTCTCAGAACAATCAAAAATCAGACACCAACGTTTCCCTCTTTTGACGCGTTTCCATCCTTTTTGGAGTTGCCTTGGCTACTCTCCCGGCTTATTAGAGTCCCGAGAGGCCTCCGTCCAAACTGGAGACGAGTGGACAACTGCTCCACTCCCAGTGCTTCCTCACAGTACCTTCCTCCGGTACAGGCGTCCCGTACGTGTGCAACTGTTCAACGGGCGCCTCAGATGCGCGCCGTTTGCAGTCAAACTTCCCGTTCCAAGAAAAAAGGACTTAGTTTTTCCGACGTCAATTGGTTCAACGATTTCTACCCTCAAGATTCTTTGAGTGGTTATGTCTGTCTGCCGGTCTGCCTCGTATCTGTCTGCGGCCTTACACAGTGTCCGCCTCCCGTCGCGAAACAAACGCGTTGCCGTCTGTAGAGCAACCATCAACAGCAAAGAAAGGAGCAATATTGAAAGAGGGAAGGACGTCCGCCATCGTCGACGCGTTCAACCCCTCGACCTTGGAACAGCATCAGAGAGCTCAAAGCATGCCCGCCAGTGTTAGCTCGTATCCGCAATCCTTCCACCACTGGAGTACAAGGATCTTGCTGAACGAGGAGACATTGAACATTGCTCGTGCGTCGTATTTGAACTCCAGCCTTCCACCACTGCAAATCATCAGTATGTCCACAAAGAGATGCCAAAGATATTGCTGCGTCACCACACTTCAGTGGTAGTCCGCTGCCCTTCCACCACTTCAGGATATGGACACGTAATTCAAACCAGCATCTTCGATGGTACTTTCGGCGTACTTCAACTCGAGCCCGCTGGCTTTCCATCACTCCAAGATCGAGATCCGTCTAAACTTGCTCGCAACAAAGATCGCGCTATTCGTGCAGCGGCTGCAGCCCAGAGTCCAGCCACTACTGGAGTACCTCCACGGACTTGGCGTAGTCCATGGCGTGTGATTTTCCCAGAGGACTAATTGCGCATTCTTTTACAACCTTCAGATTTTGAGGCAGCAAAAAACCTTTGGGTAGAAGTCATTTTGATCCCAACACATACGAGATTCCCCATTAACAGACCCTGGCAGTTCCGCAACACTACCGCTCCCGGCTTGATTCCATCTCTGTGAAGGGTTGTGCTTCTGGCAGGTCCACTAGCTGCACCTTGTTTCCGTTCGACTGACGTCTCGATCGTCCCCAGGGCCTTGTCCTCACCCCTTTAATAGCCCAAATCACTCAAAGCTCGCAGTTACATCTTGAGTAACATCTACTTCAAGCACTTCAGTTCTCCTTGCTTTTAGGCTTTTAGCTTGTACTTGGCCCCTCCACCACCTCCGCCACTCGCCGGCTTGCTTGCTGCCGCAGCGGGCTTTACAGCCGCTTGTCGCTGCTTCGGCGCGGCAGGCTGCTGTTTCTGCGCAGCCGCCTGCTGCTTTGGCGCCGCTTGCTGCTTCCCGCCACCGCCGCTACCACCGCCGCCGCCACCGCCATTTCGTGCAGGGGTCGCCTTGGCTGCTCCTACAGCGCCGCCACCGCCCGTGTTGCCCCGCGCTGCTGCTGCCTTCCCACCGCCACTTCCGCCCCCCTCACCTCCAGGAGCTCTCGAACCGTGTCAATCAATCCCCAATCGCACGCATGATGCAAAGCTGTCCTCTCACCATCGTACCTGCTGTCTACCCAGGCCCCACTCAAGAAGCAATCGCACAATCTTGTGTGGGCAACTATGTCCCTATCTTGTATTGGTTACTTCAGCTCCAAAGTACCGAACCCCATCGTCCCTTTCATGTTGCGTCTCGGTCTAGTACAAGGCTCACGGCGTAACTTACAATCTTAACCATCGAAACGGCACCTTTCACCCATCATTGCACAAGCCGAATCTCGCCCTGTCCCCGAATTTTGATTGGCAGGCCAACTTTCCCAGCAGCATAGAAAGACTCAATGGCCATCCAGTCCAGCAGCGACACGGGCCACGGCGCTCAACAGTTCGTTCACGCCCTCTCCCGTCCAAGCGCTGCACTCAATATATGCGGTTGCACCAATCTGTGCGGAATACTCCAGGGCCTTTTTTTCCAGCGTTTTGAATTTTCGGCGTTGGGACATGTCAGTCGGCAGTGTGGAGAAAGACTAAGGAATTGTACCTGAGCCGCGTCGACCATCATCAGGCCGGGCCATTGTTGCTGGCGCACGATCCCGCTGCCGTCGTCTTCGTGGCGATAGTCCTTTCTACAACCAACAAGGATGACGGGCGTGTGTGGGTTGTAGTGGCGAAGCCATGGCATCCACTTGTAGTTTTTTGTTGTGCGGAGCAGCGGAATGGAACAAGCCTTGGTCATAAAACCACTAATCGCGCTTCAAAACGTGATGAGAGCAACCTTCTCCACAACGTTGTCGAACGAGTCCGATGAGTCGATTGCAAAGCAGACCAGTGCGACGTGCGGCGAGAGGATTGGTCGCTGCCATTCAAAGTCAGCTTGGAATCTGATCACCCAGATCTCAAGCGCGACCGAGGCGTCAGCACTGTGGAGATTGACGCGGTATGACTTGCATAGTGGGGCGGGTTTTGGCTTGGTGTTATTCCGGGAATTTGTTGGAAAAGAAAATGGCCGCAATCAGCACACGTACGTCAAACGGCACATGATACTGTCGGCATAGGAAGTTGGGAGCGGCGCAAGAGATAGCGTCAAAGTAAGCGTGGATCGCTTCTTGGACCGTTCAGCCCAAAGATCAAATCTCCTCACACTCTCTGGGAAAACACCCCGGATTAACCGCGTGAGGAGACTCCTCTTGCCGCATCCGCCGTCCCCGACTATGACCAGCTTGATGGCGGCGCCGGCGCCAGTGCCGGGTCGACTGCTGCTGCGGCCAAGCTTTTGCCTGATCCATCGGAGTGGATTTGAAGGCATTGCGTACCAATATGACCGTGGCTGAGCCACAAACTGATTTGTCACCAACAAAAAAACGCCAACCAGGAGGGGCAGTTCAACGTCAATGGGTGTGTTGACTTTTCGACTTTGGACCTTTTGTTTTCTCTGCTCCTTTTCCTCTCGCGTGTTTGTCCCATTCTCTTCGCTCTCTTTTTATGCCGATTTCCAAGTCACACATGGTGTGGAAGAATCTTCATCTCATTTTCGTGTGCAGGTTTGTAGCGCCTTCGCTGTTCCCTGATGTCCCTCTCTCGTCATACTTCCTCAATACGTGGGAGAATCTTCATCTCATTCGCGTGTGCAGTTCCCTCCAATTCTCAACAGGGTGAGGGATTGGGGAGGGGAATGGGAAAGGCGGGGTGGGGCAAGGGAGTAGTAAATAACCAGTTGTGCGTTTTCGGCGTGCAACGCTGCCGCGTTTCCCCCTCTCAATTGTCCGGTTTAAACGATCGCGAGTCCATAGTCAAAGGAGGCGGAAAGGGTCTGCGAAACCGCCAAGCTCTATTTAAACTCCGCCCCCTCTTCTCACACCAACTTACGCCCAAAGAGCCCATGCATTCGAAAAATCAAATCTGAAAAGTCATTCCGCCGCTCTCATCGCCTGGCCGTCCTGTTGAGAATCGGAAGGAGCTGTACATGCGGATGAGATGAAAATTCTCCCACAATATTGAGGAAAGACAGCAACAGGAAGGGCGTCGTGCTGACGAGAGGACGGCAACAAGGAAGGAGGGCACGCATGTGACATGGAAGTGGCATAAATGGAGAAAGAGGGATGATCAGAGCAGGAGAAAAGGGGAAGAAAAGAAGGTCTAAAAGTCAACACTCCAACGACGAACCGCAGTAGCCTGCGACAAAAAATACCAGAATACTACCAAACTTTCATTCGCCATTTTTAACGCGAGCTCGGACGGCTCGAACGACCTGCTGACCAAGGCGTAAAACAACACCGCGTCGAGGTTTAGTCGGAGGGTGGCCTCGGAGAAGTCGTCGAAGATTTTGAGGGAGCAGGTCAAAGTTAAAAATATGAGGTACTGGCCTCCGTGCGGAGCGCGACGATGGTGAACGTTTCGAAGGCCATGATTTGTTTCGATGCAGTGCCAGCGTGCATTTGATTGCGGCATAGATGGACACCTCTGCGCGCCACTGGCTATAGGGGGCGGGGATTCTGTCCTGCTTTACTAGAACGGCCTCGCGGAGACCAGGCACGATGCCCCGACGACGCGGAGGGCCAACTCCAAGGAAAGGGTCAGTCCAAAAGGAAAACAAGCGTCTACAAAACAAGATGGAATGGAGTCTCTACAATGTGGTAGTGCTGATCTCCTTGACGGCGAGCGCTTGGGCGTCATCTGAAAAGCTTGGACCATGACCCAAACTGAACTGGAATTTAAGATTGGGGGAACGACTAATAGAAAAGAAATCGTGACTCACTTACTTACGACATGCTGAGTTCAGCACTCTAAACAAGACCAAGCTGTCTGAGAGCACCAGCTCTCCATCTACGTTGGCAACAAAGGGTGCTTTGCTCTTAACAAGAAAAGGGCTCGCATTCAAACAAGCTTTCTTGCTCAACACCAACTCAAGTCTGCTGGTGCCCTTTTGACACGCTATGCGCAATCACCAACAGCCCTCACGCATACACTCGTCAAATCTACCAGCTTCTGGAACTCTGCCTGCCAGACTGCTAGCTGCTTTTCCAAGTCCGCGAGAGCAGTTTTCCTCCTATCAGCCCGCGATCGAAAATTCGCTGGTCTTCGGTACTCTGCCTCTCCCTTGACAGCGTGTTGTAACTCCTGGGACGATGTTATTCACATCAGGATTTTCCCAGAGAACTAACTGTGGATACGTTGGAATGAAAGATCCACAAAGGTCAAGGATCTTTGTCTTCCAAGACACTGAGGGAACAGGGACGCGTTTGGAATGGAACCACATCAAATTAACAATAAATATGAAATATCATCATCAAAGTGGGTGATACCTTTGGGTAAAGGCAACTGACAATTGATGACAAAGTCCTGAGGTTACCCGAACGTTTCTCAAGTGTTGACAAGGACGTTATCACCGTAGCGACAACGTCCTTGTCACAGTTTTTTGTCCTTTTTGTCTGTGTTTTTGTCGGTTGCTGCAAGAAGATGAACATACCTGAAATCATCATTGTGCAAACCCATCCACAAAAGCCAGGAATTCGCAATTAGTTCCCCCCAAAATTCTGATGCATCCAGAATGCTTAGAGCGACGTTTTCATCTGGTTGAAGCTCTTGGCGCTCATGAACCTGGCCAATCCCGCAAGTCAGATCTTCTTCAAATGCTCAACCTCGCGACCAGCGGCTAAACAGCCTGGGTAGCGTTCACCAGCCTAATTGTCTGTGCCCGACGACATGCACATTGTGACATAGAAGCCAAGTGCAAAAAGAGCACACAACCATGAAGAGTTTGCCCCTCTTCCTCACGCCGAGACAGAGAAAATGAGTTGCCTTGTACAGTGGGGTGACAAATGTTTTCAGCCACTTCCCAAATTCTTTTCAACACAACAAGTCGACCAACTCTCATCGGTTTCCCACCAAAATTGGTGGGTGAATAGCTTGATTTTAGTAGATCACAGTCCGTTAATAGTTCCGATCTGCTGCTCAGAGGACATATGTTTTGGAGGCCTTGAAAATCCTGAATTTGGAGGAAAATCTCCACAACTCACAACAAGTGGAGTTCAGGGTTTCACACAGCTGCAGTGAGTAGAAGTTAGACGAAATTGACTGGTGATCACATCTAAACTTGAATGGATGAGCCAAATGCATGGTGGTATTTAGTTTTTTTAAGTGGATTCTTGGCCTGTAATTAGAAATTTCGAGGGTGGTAGAAAACATTCGAATCGAACAAACATCAACCAGGTTCGAGCCACAGCCTTGACAATTTTTTCGTGCGTGGTCCGGAGACCCTCTGTCAGAGGTATTGGTCAGGAGACTGGGTGCTCGCTCAATCTCCGTCCGCAGCGGGCAGTGTTCTCACGAGAGTAGCATAAATACCGCCGCCGCCTCCTTCCACTGCACTTTACAATCCTCTCTAGCCTATTGGCTAAGATCAAGTGTAGTATCTGTTCTTAACAGTGTGATAACTTTAACTGCTGGCATTGCTAGAGTATCTATTATCACAGTTATTTTTGAAACCCCGCCAGGTCGTCGTCGGCAGCTTGCTGTTGCGGCCCAGGCACTGATTTCGCCGGCCTCACACCACAGCTGGCTGAGGCCTAAAACTCTTTAATTCACAAACGATGAAAAACAACTTCCTGGCTGGACAGTGAACACTTCCGCACTGGCGTTCGGGCAGTATGATCAGGACAACAGACCACTGCAGGTAGAGGGAGTAATTTTTCAATGTCCATCCTCCTTCCTCGTTCACCCCGAGCTGTATTCGGTATGGACCTCATCGTCTCAGCTGCACTCGCTGTGCAAGATGGTTTGTCTTTACGGTCGGCCCCTGGTATTAATACTCTGGTGCTACCCACACCTAACCCGCAGTCCCAGAGACAAAACTGAAAAACTTCCGATGCAGATCTAAGCAGCAGGAGGGAGACACACTGACGTATGTGCCGTCTCCCGGGATTGAACCGGGTGCCTTAAGATCTTCAGTCTTACGCTCTCCCAGATGAGCTAAGACGGCTTGTACGTTTTTCAACTAGTGACAATTTATGATTCTTTCCTGAAAGTCCAACAAACGCAAGATTATCGGAATTATCTTTTCAAATACATACGATCTCCTAAGCCAATGGACACAATCTCACACATTTTGTTGTATCTCCACAGCCTGTTGATTGTGGATTTTGCGTTCGAAGTGGTGAGAATGCTGTCCTCAAGATTTGCCCGCGAGCTTGAGGCGGGCCACTGATGTTTTTTGAATACCCTTCGGCAAAACCTTGACAGAAAAACCGCACCCGAAGCCCACTACCAATCTCGCAACGGCCGCACACTGCAGTCCATCAACCGGATTCTCCGAAGAATTCGGAGATTGGACGTAACCTTGCCGTGTTTCTTTGCGTTGAGGGGAGGGCGTGGAAAAGGAACAAAGAGGAACAAGGCGCCTCTCCCTCTCCCCAATTTCCCCGTCGGATTTTTGGCAGATTAAATCTCTCCATAACAGTACCTACTGCACGGCAGCTTGCAACAATCGCCGCACTTGGCGAGTCACATTTCCAGCCTGGTACATTCCCGCAACTACAAATGATTGTCCCGTCCCTAATAGCCGCCGTCCAAGCTATTTTGGTGAACAAATTCACCTTGCAGTGCCTGAGCGAGGTCGCCTCGCTCAATATTTCGGCCAAAGTCCCGCAGCGGACTATCGTCTGTAGCAATGTCCTTGACGCTCTCGTGTCTTCCGACGTGGCTGAGAGAAACCGCCGGTACGTCCTTGGTTGGGTCATATCGTGCGTCACCGGCTACATGGCGTGGAACGCCCGCTCCGCCATATCCAGCCGCGCCCGCTTGTCCGCCCAGCTCGCCTCGGGCCGTGGCTGCGGCTGCGCGGCCGCCAGCTCCTGAAACGCCGCCCCGACACGCTTCCACGCCGCCAGCTCTCCCTTCCTTCTGGTTGGGTCATATCGTGCGTCACCGGCCACATGGCGTGGAACGCTCGCTCCGCCTCGGCCACCCGCCCTGCTTGTCCGCCCAGCTCGTCTCGTGGCTTGGCTGCGCGGCCGCCAGCACCCGAAACGCCGCGCCACGCGTACCCACGCTGCCAACGTCTCGAGCCGCTGCGCGATGATAATCGCTTATTTGCTCCACTTCGCCATCGGCACCGACTCTTGTTTCGCCGGTGAATGCTTCGTCTCTTTCGCTTTCAACGCCGCCGATGACGCCTTCACCGCCGACCTTGGCTCCATGTCCCATTTCGAACAGCCGTCCCTGCGCACAAATCCGTTCTCTGTCTGCGGCAGCGCGGCGAGCGTCTCGGCGTCACCCGTGGGAAGCACGAGACTCTCTTTGAGGCACTCCTCGCAAGCGCGCACCCGCAGCGCCCACGTCATTCCTGGCTTGCCACACCTCTGGCAGCCGACGTCTCACGCAATTAGAAACGCCGCGAGCGGGATCATCTCAGAACGGCAGCGGCCCATCGTCGTCAGACTCCAGAGCCACACGTAGCCGAAGCTCGCTGTTGCTGGCCGCGTAAAGCAATTGAAGACGGGCGCGAGCTGGACGAGGACGACAGTCCCGACAGCTCTGACCGCCATCTGCTGCACCGCGGCAGGGAGCTCGGCAAACTGCAAGGAAAAGGTGGCGTCTGAGCCCAGGCTGTCTGATTGCAGGGTTGTGAGGTTGCTGCTCACACCATTCGACGCGTGGTGCAGGTGGTATGGTCGGCGTCGATTTCTTTCCCCGCCTCGTCGTGATCGGCGTTTGAAAACCGTTGCCTGGTGTTCTGCCGGAGCATTGCTTCGCGCTTCAGGCAGTGCGTCATCGTTGTCATCCCACCGCTCATTCTCGCTTACAAAAAGGCTGTTGCAATCTATAAAACATCGTCCGCAGCAGCTCCAATCGAGTATTGAGCCAAGAGAAACAAAAAGTACCAAATATATATCCCTACCTTTGGTATCTGCACAATTCACAAAATGGCGTTCTTTTTCCCACGCGACGCTGCCTTTGGCGCTATGACCGCATCATTTCGGCCCTCTTCGACCGCGGCGTCGCCGCAGTATCAGCGAGCGCCGCGGCAGCAAGAAGCGCCAACAGCGCACCCCGCGCTCCACCATCCTCACGCGAGCCGGTTTCCACCCACGCCTTGACCTAACTAAGATCCAGGCGGGCTACATCGTGCACGTGGACCTCCCCGGCATCCCCAAGGACAAGGTCGACGTGTCAATCTCGGAAGAAGGTATGCTGATGATTTCGGCGAGCGCAGCGAAAACAAGGGATCAGTGACGCGCAACGGCATGTCAGGCATGTCGTTGAGAGGATCGTGACTTCGTTAGGATTGCCAATCCTTTCAAGATCTGTGGAAAATAGGAGTTTGACCATCGAAGTTGGTCCCTGCTACGGGCGATTTGAGAGGGCCGTGCGGCTGCCGCAGGACGCGGACACGGACAACGTGCAGGCGAAGATGGCTGACGGCGTCCCGGAGCTGGTTGTGCCGGGGGCTCGCGGCTCCCGAGGAGGCCGTGAAGAAATTAGCTGAATGCGGCGAGATCCTTCAAACGTTTGAGCATCAGCACTCTCCGCTTAAAACAATTGTTCTTTTATGCTGGCCTACTCCTCGACATCCATTTCATACCAACTCGCGCCTTTATTTATTTCCTTTCTGCCAGCGCTTCTTTCGATTCGCACAGTCAATCAATATGATTGAAACGAAATATCGCGTACTCGTTTTCGCTGTCCTCAATTTCACAGTTGGCTCAGTGAGTGCTTTTTTTGTTGACTTGGATCTGACACATCACCCCAGTCGTCGGCATTAATTAAGAACCCTTATAACTGAAGACATGATTCTCTCTCAACGATAGGTAGCAACACTGCAATCCGTCTCACTGGGGATCTCGCCGTTGCTGTCGAGTCTCCTCCCGCGCCTTGTGGGTCCGCAGGCTCTGGGTCTACTTTCAAGGTCGACGATAACCCCCTTCCGCACTACGTGTGGAGCAGCAAATACTAATTGAATTTAAGCACACGAAGATCGTGTCAACCGCCGTCTTAGCTCATCTGGGAGAGCGTAAGACTGAAGATCTTAAGGCACCCGGTTCAATCCCGGGAGACGGCACGCAACGCGCCAGATCCCCAAGTGCGCCGAGATTCTGTCCACAATTCAATGCTGCCAAAATTCGAGCCGAAGAACATTTGTGACTGAGGTGTGGGAAGCACTAATATAAATACCACCTGTCGAACGTGAAAACCGCATCTTGCACAGCGAGTGCAGCTTCAGCGATGAGGTCCATACCGAGTTCTAGTTGAAAATTAACTCCAAACTGGCTCCTCGCGACTACGGCGGGGAGGGAATTTTTGAAACCTTATTCCTTTTATAAGTCGAGTTGAAACAAGCGACCACTCGGCATTCCGATTGCTCCCTCCCGAAATGTGGAGATGGGCATTAAAGGAACAGCGAGAGACACTGGATTGTGAAGCTCGGCTGTATGAAAATGGGATCAGTCTCCTCCAGTCGGTTGTATTTCATCGTTTGTGAATTAAGGAGTTTTAGGCCTCAGCCAGCGGTAGTGTGAGGCCGGCGAGACCAGTGCCCGGGCCGCGACAGCAAGCTGCCAACGACGACCGGGCGGGGTTTCAAAAATAACTGTGATAATAGATACGCCGGCGATGCCGGCGGTTAAAGTTATCACACTTTAAAGAACAGATACTACACTTGATCTTAGCCAATAGGCCAGAGAGGATTGTAAAGAGCAACGGAAGGGGGAGGCGGCGGTATTTATACTTTTCTGTGGCGATCGGAGAATTCTCCTGCTTTGCAGGAGACAGACAGACTGAAAGAGACAAAAATACGCAAAAATCATCGAACAGATCCCATCCATCCTATCCTCACCTACACGATGACGACGACGACGACGGCCGCAACGACCACCGGCACGGCTGACGACCAGGAGCAACGCCCGCAGGCCCTCCCTCCCGTCAACGTCGTCGAGGAGATCGCCAAATACCTCTACCTCAAACAGCGCTACCAATTCGCGACACTGCTGCGCGACACCACGCTCCACACCGCGTGCTACCGCTACAACCACTACCTCGATCTGGACGTGGCCAGCAAAAAGGGTAACATCCCGCTGCTCGACCGTCTCTGGCGCTTCTGCCAGGCCAGCGGCCTCCCGCCCCGCTACACCGACAACGCGATCATCGACCCCAGCTACGGCGGAAACCTCGAGGTCCTGCGCTGGTGGCTCAAGGCGTCGAGGGACGTGCCCGAAAAGTGCGTCGCAAAGGGGCTGCGCTCGGCGAGCTTCCGCGGCCAGGTTCATGTGCTGGATTGGTGGAAGGACGAGAGCGGGATCCCGCTCGAGTACAACGAGGACGCGCTCGACATTGCCAGTTTTTTTGGACACGTTGCGGTGCTGCAGTGGTGGAAGGACACCGGCTTGGAGATGAAGTACACCCAGTACGCGATCGACCGGGCCTCCGAGCAGGGGCAGCTTCACGTTCTGCAGTGGTGGAAGGACAGCGGCCTCAAACTGGTCTACACAAAGAAAGGCCCGATCAATGCCATCTCAATGGGCCACCTCGACGTCTTGGACTTTTGGCTCGACAGCCGCTGGAACCTCTTTATTTCGCCAGCGACGATGCGAAAAGCGGCCGACAACACCAAGAAAGATGGCGTTGTGAAGTGGGCGATCGAAAAGGAGTCTGTTTGGGAAGATCTGTGGCGGTCGCAGGGTGCGCCGGATGCGAACCTGTGGTAAGCTGGAGAAGAAATGATCATTTGGTGGAAACTATGAGAAAGAAAAATAAAAAAATTTAAAAAACGGCTTGCTGACCTGCGTCTTCGGAGTACAAATTATCTGCTGTTCCTTTCTCATCCGTTTCGCACAATCAACGCTTCCATATAATTATCGTCAATTGCAACAGCGGGCTACCCACACAAGCGAGGGGTGCGTCACAACGGTTACGTGCCCTGCGAGAAAAAGCTCGCAGCAACAATAATGCGAAACAATTAAAAAAGCTGGAAGGATTTCTTTCCAAGGTCGACAATATTCATCGATGACAAAGTATCTGGTTGGGAATAATAATGAAAAACACGAAGAGCTGCTTTCGGAAGGTGGATGAAGAGGCCAAATGTGTGTCGCTTATAAGGATAGGAAAGAATGCGATCGAAGAGAGCCGGTGGAAGGGATTACGCAAAACCGCCATCCGATTTCAACCTTCTTGCTCTAGAAGTTGCAAGCCGACTGCGGCGCCTCAACGGCGGTCGCGGAGACTCGCCCGAGGTCGTACGCCTGCCCACCGGTCAGCGAGTTCATGGCGTCCTGGCCCATGACAAACGAATCCGCAACGTCGACGGCGATCACGTACACAAACTTGTCGCTGTACAACACCTTGTAGCACTGCCCGCACTTTGGCGAGCTCCACGAGCCCAGGTACGGCGCGGCCGACGCGTAGCCCGGCAGCGAGCGGATGTCGGTGTACCCCTTCTTCAGCAGGCCGTTGACGCCGTTGGAGCAGGCGACGGCGGTCAGAGGGAGGGTGCTGTTGCGGTTGCAGTAGTTGTTGAGGCGACGCTGACTTGGTCGCGTCGCGCTAGGGGCGAGGCGGTGGCCGTGGAAACAAGGAGGACGAGGGAGGCGAGGATGGCGGAGAACTGCATGGTTTTTGGTTTGGAAGGTTTCCAACGGTGGGCTTGGGACTTTGGATGCGGTTTGTTTGTGTTGGGAGCAAGAGGCGCTTATTTGCTTGTGTGGGTGGAGACCTTGCTCGTTGGTCGACTTTTACACGCGCCAACCGCCTCAGCCACGAAAACCGAAACCTGTCTTCCATTTCTGGCTGTCTTCGGTTCTCCGCGCGTGACCGAAACCTCGGAAAATGGAACTAGCGTGACTGCGCGCACGCGGCATCTGAAAAGCTGGATTCTTGTCCCAAAAAGTGGATGAAGCGAAAGCCACGCACAGGCACTGTCTTCCGCTACTCTGGATTGAGACAACCGTCTCGTCCCGTTGTTCTTTCGTGTTGGATCGTAATTCCTGATTGGCCCAGCCCCTCCGAACCTTCACCCTTGCCATGGTGGAAACGCGGAAGCAACCAACTGCAATTGTTTCTGATCAGGACTTGCACGACGAAAACGCACAGCCAGTTCCTCACCACTCACTTTCTCCGTCGTTCCAATTCCTCTAATCCTTGTCAGTTGCAGAATGGACTACTGCGACGAAGGCGGCGGGAGTGGGGTCGTGCGCTAGCAACAATGGGCCCACGGCCTGATAATGGTCGAATGCAACGCTCGGACTCGGACAGGGGAGGGGGTGAACAAACTGTTTAGCGCCGCTGGACTGAAGTGAGAGGCATTGAGTCTACCGGAGATGGTCTGCCAATCAAAATTAGAGGGGCCACTGCGAGCTTCGGCTTGTGCGATAAATGCGTGAAGCTGTCGTTTTGATAGTTTTTATTGCAAAGACCAAGACGCCAAATATCAGGGCATTTGCGGCAGCCGTTCGATTTGTCGTGCCGGTCCGCCCGGCGAGCGAACGTGGGGTTCGACCCTTAGGAGCCAAAGGAACTAAGATAACATTGAGACATAGTTGCCCACACAAATCAGCCGGGTGAAAGCTGGGCCATCGCCGCCGGGTCCTTGACACGCAATGGTGGGAGCAGATGGAGGGCCAGATCGATCAAGAGCCCGTGAGTATAGATTGTCATCCCATTCCGTGCTCAGCCATTCGACAGTAACGCTTCTCCGTAAAGGCGGCATCCAATACGCTGGCCTCACGAGGTGGATCTGCCGCCAGCGTCGGAGCAGATTGATCGTCAGCCACGCTTGGCGCCACGCTGGACGCCCAAGGAACCAGTCAGTCGCTCGATCTCGTCAAAGCATGGCTCGCCCAGGTTCAGATTCTGCAGCCTGAGAGTCGCCGCAGGTTCTTGCCGCAAGGTGGCTGACCCAGCACGACTGCGCGGAGGGCGATCGCGAGTCGACTCGTTTCGACATTGTTTTGGCCACAAACGGCCTTCTTCTTGCGGTAGACAGCAATCGACTCGACCTCGCAGAGGTGGCGCGCTCGCGATCCCGGTGGCTTTTCGTTACGACATCTCACCCATTTGTCCGGGCATCCCAAGGGTCTTAACCGTAAAGTGCTGCAAAGAGTTAAAGGGCGTGTGGCAAAATGGTTACCGCGCTTGACTACGAATCAAGAGATTCCAGGTTCGACCCCTGGCACGCTCGCTACTTCAAATAATTAGGCATGTTCGTCAGTAACAAGATCCTGCCATTCCTTTGTTTGAGGTGTAGGTTTAATTTTTGATTGAGTGGCTGCCAATTGACGGACAGGTTCAAGAAGTACCAATACGGGAGACTTTCATATTGAAAGATGAGGGTTTGGTGATTTATGCCGTCTCCCGGGATTGAACCGGGTGCCTTAAGATCTTTAGTCTTACGCTCTCCCAGATGAGCTAAGACGGCCAGTCCAATTGCAAATATACTACAATATTCACACCTTAATTTTGACTTCAGTTTATGAAATATGCAAAGCCTGCATTTTTCCAATTGGTTGCGTGAGGAGGAGGTTGTGCATTCAGCTTTTCTGCGTTTAGATAGCCGTGCTGCTGCAGCGCAAAACGCGAGTGATGGTTTCTGACGCTTCTCTGCGCGTGACCAAACATCCGAAAAGGAACTAACGTAACTGTGCGTTGGGTTCTTCTCCAACAAAACGATGAACGCATGTGCATCCGCGAGGCTTATTTCTTGTCCCGAAAACTTCATGAAGCGAAAGCAACAGGCGCTGAGTTACGCTGCTGTGGACTGAGGCAGCCATCTCGTTCCCTCTCATCTATTTTCATTGTTGTTCTTTCGTACTGGATGCGCAGAGAATGAAGATAAATAAAAAAGACACCACAAGCAAATCAACTCCGTGACAATGACAGCCGAGTTCCAGCCGATCTCCCCTGCCCATTACTCTCGGAGAAGTCGAGAACTCCAAACCACAAATTGGAGAGGCATCGTGGAGGAAAGCCACAACACCGAAAGAGCCCGGCGAGACCACAGCAGAAGCAGGCCAGCGCAACGTGCGCGGAAGTGGAGAAGAGTCCACTCGAAACACGGCGGAGCAGATCAGCCCGAAAACTCCAAAACCAGATTTGGCACAGCAAGCCCACACTCTCGGACTACCGAAAAGAAGCTGACCTTAACCAGCGTCCACTTCAATGATTATACGCTGTACCTTGCGCAGACCGCGAATAGTGAAACTCTCAGACTTTTCTCTCCGCCGCCGCAGTTTTACTCGATTTATGGTTTGGACAGCGTGCCATTTTCGAACGCGACAGACGTGCAAGGTTTAAGCTTTTGCAATTTTTAGCTTTTATTCCTTCCGCAAGACGAATAAAGACTGGTCCAAACAAGTTTCAAAGCAGCATCCACACCTTCCGCCCCACTTCCTCCCCTTTCTGAAAGCAGAGAAACATCATGAAGCTGAGCATTCTCGCAATCTTTTGCCTCTCCTCCTTCCTCTGGACGGTCCTCGCAGCTCCTCTTCCCACCACCGGCGACTCCGACGCAGCAGACGTCGGAAGCGGAAAAATCCAGCCCGAGATGCAGCCGCCGGTCGCCAAGAAAGAAAACCAGCCTCCCGCCGCCAAAAAGAAGGTCCCACCGCCCTCGTCAAAGAAGGCGGGACTCGACATCCAGCCACCCGTCGCCAAGAAGCAAGCCACAGACGCTACCGACGCGACCGCGGTCGCTGTCGACGACGAAGTGGGCCAGGCCAACGCCGCGGGGCTCGGGTACGGCGGCGGCCTCGAACACGGGTACGGTCTCGGCTACGGTCTCGGCTACGGCAAGAAGTTTGGCGGGTTTGGCGGGAATGGGAAGAAGTTTGGCGATGGTGGGTGGGGCGGCGGCATCAACGTGAAGAACGTGGAGATAGAGAACAAGGACTTTGGCGACGATTTTGGCAGGGATTGGTATTGATTGGGGGTAGGATGGGTGGAGCGCTTTGATCTGATGGTTTCTATTCTTTAGAGTGGTTTCAATAACTCTGCGTCCATTTGCATGCTGTTAGGAAAGTATGGCTTCGAATACATTCTCTCTCATCGAAAACATTCGCTGAGGTTTTAGACCCATTTACGAGAGTGGAGGCTGTTGGAATGCATTTTCTGCCATCCACCTCGTTGTTCCCTCGCAAGATGGCAACTTATTGCATTTCTGTTCGGCACACTGAATTATTAGAAAGCGGAATTCAGTGCTGCAGCTTTATTCATACAGAACTCATGGCATCAAGCTCTTCTTTCGCTTTCTTTGAGCCACGATCGGCAGCCTCACGGAACAGTTTGCGTGCCTCATCCAAGTCTTTATCGACGCCTTCGCCTTTTCGAAACATCTTTCCCAGCTCGAACAGCGCATTCTCGTTGCCCTGGGCGGCGGTCTTGCGAAACAGAAGGGTTGCTTTTGAAAGGTCCCTCTCCACGTCCACTCCGCTTCGGTACAACGTTCCCAAGGTGGATTGAGCTGCTGCGTGACCCTGGTCTGCTGCCTTTTGGAGCCAACGTACTGCTAATGTTGAGTCTTCTGGTACACCGTTGCCAATCATGTAGAGCACGCCAAGCACACTTTGCGCATCGGCAAACCCTTGCTCAGCCGATTTTTTGTGAGCCATTCTACCCCTTCAGCTTTGTCAACTGGAACGCCCTGGCCGGTGAGGTACAGTTTTGCGAGAAGATACTGCGCCATTTCGTGACCTTGCTCCGCAGCCGTTCTGTACCACCGTGCAGCCTCCACCTTGCTTTCAGAGATGTCCACGCCTTCGTCCTTCATCAGCGCGAGCCGGAACTGCGAACTCAAATGTCCTTGCTCTGCTGCTGCTTGAAACCATTTGGCCGCTTCCTGCGCATCCTTCTCCACGCCTTCTCCGTCAAAGAGCATCATGCCAAGATTGTGCTGTGCGCTTTCGTATCCTTGCTCCGCCGCCTTCCGGTACCATACTGCTGCCTCAGTAACGTTTTTTGACACTCCTTCACCAGTGTACAACCGCCTGGCAAGATTATACTGCGCGATGGGGTTCCCCTGCTCTGCGGCCCGCCTGAACCACTTTACCGATTCCTCAAGTTCCTGAGGTGCGCCTTCCCCTTTCAGGTACAACAGTGCAAGATTGTTTTGTGCCTCCGAAATGCCTTGCTCGGCGGTCTTGAGGTACCATTTCGCTGCCTCTGCACAGTCTTTCGGAATTGAGTTCCCGTCGGAGTACATGGCACCGAGATTATATTGTGCCGATGGGTTGCCCGACTCAGCCGCCTTCCGTAACCAGACGATTGCTTTAGCTCGATCCTCTGGCACGCCGTTCCCTGAGTAGTACAGCCGGGACAGTGCAAACTGAGCTTCTGCGCTACCTTGATCTGCAGACTTCCGGTACCAGCGGGCAGCCTCTGCAGCGTCCTTTTCCACGCCTTCGCCACCGAAAAGCATATCGGCGAGGTTTCTTTGCGCGGTCAAATTGCCCTGCTCTGCGGCTGCCCGGCACAGAATCGCTGCTTGAGTTGGGTCTTTCGGCACTCCCCTGCCCGTTCTATACAGGAGCCCGAGGTTGTTTTGGGCCTCCGCAACGCCTTTGTCGGCCGCCTTTCGGTACCAGATCAAAGCCGCCGACAGGTCCACAGGAACGCCCTCGCCGTTCTGGTACATCAGGCCGAGGTCGTACTGCGCCATGGGAAAATCTTGATCGGCCGCCTTCGCGACCCATCGAAAGGCCTCCTCCGCATCAGCCGGCAGTGCTAGGTCCCCGATGAGGTACATCATGCCCAGCCGGCGCTGGGCGACGGCAAGCCCCTGATCTGCAGCCAACCGCAGCCACCGAAGTCCTTGCGCAAACCCCTCGTCGCTGTCGCGCTCGACCGTCGCCAGCCGGGCTAAAGCAAACTGCGCAAACGGGTCCCCGGCGGACGCAAGGCCCACCATCCATTCGGTGCCGGCAGCAATAGCCGCCCCAGCCGATCCGTCGAACGCGCGGATCGCATTTATCTGCTCTCTGGCGGTCTTGTCTCCCAGCGGAAGAGCAACGGCCTCGGCGGCTACCCGGCTCTTGGCAAAGCCGACGCCGGCGGAGCGCATGACGGCACAGTGGAGTCGGGCGAGGTGGAGGGCGCGCGGGTTTTCGGCGGCCTGGGTGATACTTGCCGCCGCGCGGGGGATGTCGACAGGCGTGCCGATGCCGAATTGGTGCCGCAAGGCGAGGACGTACTGCACGACGGGGTCGCCGTCCGCGCTTTGCACGATGAGACCCTCGATTGGGTGCGATTCGCTCATAGTTGATGGTATCTGAGTTTGCGACGGGGCTCTAGCAAAAAAGGATTGGCCGCTCTCTGCACCGCCCAGTGGCTCAGCCACGGCCAACACATGCCTTCGAATCCACTTCAACGGATCTGGCAGCAGCTGGGCTTCCGCACCGGCGCTGGCGTCGCCGCCTTCAATCTGGTGATAGTGGGCGATGCCGGATGCGGCAAGAGGAGTCTCCTCGCGCGGGTCATCCGTGGCGTTTACCCAGAGAGCGCAAGTGCATTTGATCTTCGGGCTGGCGGTCCGGAAAAGCGATCCACCCTTACTTTAAAGCCACCCAACCCCGTTCCCAAACTTCCATACCGACAGTATAAAATACCGGCCGTCATTGATGTACCTGGGCTGAGTCCGGCCATTTTTCTTCTCCTGTAATAACTCAAATCCCGTTCCCACTCTGCAAGTCACACCGTTTCAATCTCCACACCGCCGACGCCGCGCTCAAGCTTGAGATCTTGACGATCGGCTTCCACGAAAACGCTCGTGAATGGCTGCGACAGAACTCATCCTGGCCGCACGTTGTGCTGGTCTGTTTTGCAATCAAATCGTCGGACTCGTTCGTCAGCGTTGTGCAGCAGGTAGTTCCTTTCAATTCTTTGGAGCGCTAATGGAGAGTTCTGACAAAGGATTGCGGTTGCGAACAACGAAATTGCAAGTGGATGCCAGTAGTCCGCCAGTACAACCCGTGCACGCCGATCATCCTTGTCGGTTGCCAAAAGGACTATCGGGACGAAGACGATGGCAGCCTGATGACGGTCGACACGGCAGAGGTTCCGTTTCATAATCCTTTTCCCCTGTCTTTCACCACGATTGTCGGCTGATCTGTCCCAACGGCCTAATGTCCCCGTAAATTCACATCTGTGGGGGAAAAAAGGCCCTGGAGTATTCCGCACAGATCGGTGCAGCCGCGTACATCGAGTGCAGCGCTCAGACGGGAGAGGGCTTGATCGAAGTGTTTGGCGCCGTGGCCCGCGTCGCGGTCGCCGCTGGACTGACAGGCTAGAGCCATTGAGTCTCTTGCTGCCGCTGGAAAGCTGGGCAGCCCATCAAAATTAGGGGACACTGCGAGCTTCTTATAGTGCGCTTGATAAATGATGGGGTGAAGGTGATCTTTGTTGTACTGTTAATGAGGATCAGAATACTTAACTGAACGAGCGGATTGAAAAAGGTACAGAAGAGAATTATGAGTACCAATCCCCGGATTCCTCCACCGGTACCATCTGCAATCACGCAGCCCTATAGAACGCAAGCATCTGCTGCCCACAATTGAAGCCGCATTGTTACTCTCTCCAGCCGAAGGCCGCGCGCTATATTCGGCATTGGCGTGCAAGAAGCGATGGAGGAAGACAACGTTCTATGCATCATGCGTGTTAGCGTGGAAGGATTGACACGATTCGACTGCTATTGGGGGCTGGTGTACATAAACCTATCCATGCGTACTTACCAAAGAAAGAAGAATCAACTCATCTTATACAATGATCGTCTCAACTCTTGCAAATTTCACCGTACCCCTCTTCTATTTTGATGTGCCACTTCATTGCACATATGTTCCCCATTTGGAGTCGAAGCGTTCAAGGACATCTTTCAGGTTATTGGGAGCCCCGATAAGATGTACACGGATTGTGTGATTCAAATATTACCGTGTAGTTTCTCTTCGAAGCAAGCGTCAATTTCGGGAAACAGCAAGGTGCCGAAGTGGTGAGAATAAACTAGGATATTCATCTGGAGCAGTGAGAAACAAATGACTCGGTTGCAGAGAGCGAATACTGAAGAAGAGGGAGTTGTACAAATCTATTACTCGTTGGCCGGGGCTGGTGCATCCGGCGTGTCGCACTTGAGAAAATGCGATGGTGAGCGGTCTCCGCCCCAACTCGGACGGAACTGCAAAGGGGTAGCTTCCTTTAGCTGGCAAGCGTCAAGTCTTTGACGCAAGGCAGAAGTTTGGCGGCAAAGAAAAGAACTTTCAATTTCGGCTCCAGCCGCGGAAAGGTGCGCTGACCGGGAATTGAACCCGGGGCTGATGCTTGGAAGGCGTCTATTTTACCACTAAACTACCAGCGCTCATCATGTTGAATGAAAGCGCATTAAACAACGAAAATAAGAACACTGACAAGCAGCGCGATCCGGTGACTGAGACATTGTGAGCTGAAAAATGATGCAACTTCCGAAATTACTGAGCCAGGTTCCTCGTCGCCGTCGAAGAGGGCGACAGTGGGCACATCGGGCGGGGGCTCCATAGTTTAGGAACCAAGGCGTGCTATCCTCCGCACATACTGCTTTGAGGGTCGATACATTCTTGTGGCTGTTCGCCGCAAGAGCTTATTACTTCGCTCACAAAAATGTTTCGGGATATTGCAACAGCCCAAAAAAGCAAAAAAAAAAAAAAAAAAAAAAAAAATTGCTCGAGGGCGGTACATCCCGTCCCTGCCCTTTGCGATCAGAAACCGCATGGTGTTTGTTTCCAAACGACAACAATTTCAAAAACTCGAACACTTAAGGTTGATATTACGGAACCACCCAAGATCCCCTTTAATTCCTGCTGTGAGTTCGTCTTTGTGGCCACGGGGCCCCCGCTTATGGAATGGGGAGGCCTTCCGAGTCGGCGACAGCGAACTCAAGGATTATCCACGTCCACGAGTCGATTTTCCGCGCTGCTATAATCAGGGCCGTAGATAAACCCCACGAAGGCTGCATTATTCCTGGGTCACGTACGAGCTGACGGACGCTTAATTTTGATGATGACTTCTCGGTGACCTCGAAGGATCTCGCCTCCGCCGCAGCGGCGGTTGGTACGTCCCAATGGAGCAGTGGCCTGGTGGCGTTGATGGCGGGGTGCGTGCGAACTTTGTCCTTGTGGTGCCATGGAGACGCAGGACGCGCGCTCCGGCCTCCCGGAACAAGCTGCCAAAGGTCTTACCCTCTCGAAGCCGTCAGCCTACGGCGTTTTCTCGGACCCGTCGGCTGGGGGTCGTCTTTGCGGTGGTCATGTTGAAGCCGGGGGAAAGGTTGGGCCATTTGCTGCCTCTTCTTAATATCAATCAATCCCTACGAGAGACATTCTCGCGAGCGCCCAGCGCTAGCGTTCGTTGTTGTTTTTTGTGCTTATCAGACCGAGACACTCGCTCTGACCAACGTTGTGCGTGCATGCAGAAGCGTCAGGTGTGTCTCTCGCTCTCAACGATTATGGGGGCGTGTCTGCCTGCAAGCCACACACCCCTTTGTCTGTCCGCACTCAGTTCTTCCTTCCTTCCTCATCTGGGTTGGGTTTTTTTCCGGATTGCTGGCTGTCTTTGACGTTGATTTGAGCATTTTTCTGTTTTTTTTTCCTGGGTTCCCATCACTCAACCGAGCCCATCTGTCTGTCTGTCTGTCTGTCTGTCTGTCTGTCTGTCTGTCTGCCTGCCGCGAGTCGAGCGGCTCCCTTAATTGCTTGCTAGTTGCTTTCTCCCTCTGTCTCCCAGTCTCCCTCCCCCCCCCCCCCTTCTAGTCCCTCTCCCTCTCTCCGGATGAGACATTGTTTGGTTGGCTCTTGTGGGGCTCCCTGTTTGTATTTCTTCTCACAGTCTGTCTGTCGTTCGCTCCCAAGAAACACCTCCACCTCGCCGCCGCCGCCGCCGCAGCAGCAGGGGAACACCGACCCATAGGTCGCTGAACTGACTACTACGATCGAGGAAGGCCCTTCTACCCTCCAACCCAGACCCCTCAACCCACCCCCTCAACCCACCCTCTCTGCCTCTCTCGGGTCGTCATTAAAGGGAGGGCACTGAAGGGGACTACGGAGGACGGACGGTGCCAGCACTGCTCCTCCGTACAGAGACACACACACTTCTACCCTGCCGCACGCCCTCTTCCGAACGTCGGCGTGTCTGGCGCTCACCTCTCCACCAAACCGCCAACAGTCGGAAGAGCGATCATGCATCGCCATCGACGGCACGCCAGCTCCCTTCGCCCTCTTCGGCTCGTTGCCGCCGCCGCGATGGTCCTGGTTTCGGCGGCGGCGGTCGCATTGGTGCTCCTTGCTCCACGGTCCGCATCGGCCGATGCGACGGCGGCTGCATCACAACGTCCGCCACCACCATCCGTAGCCGGCCAACAACAGCTTCCTTTTGCATCTCCCCTCGACGGCGGAAGTCTCTCTTCGGCGTCTGCAGCTCTCGCCCTTCCCGCAGCCGTCGCCGTCGACACCAGCAAAGTCGCCGAGCGCTCGCCGACGCATCCTCGCAGCGGTCGGAAAAACGAAACCATCTTTGACGGATTCCTGGCCGAGCGCCTGAAGGAAGAGGAGGAAGCGTCGGCCGCCACCGCCGCCGTCGCGGCCTTGGCGCCCCAGTCGGAGTGGCGGGCACAGACTTCCGCACTCCGGCTCGTGCGCCGGAAGGGCGGGCCGCCGCCAAAGGGCGGAGGAGGGGGCGGTAACAAGCCGCCGTCCCCGCCGAAGCAGCAGCCGAAGCAGCAGCAGCAGCAGCCGCAGAAGCAAGCGCCCAAGCCTGCGGGTGAGACAGCGAGAAGGAGCGAGAAGTGAGCGTCGGCCGGGGCGGAGAGTCAGGGTGACGGAGACAAGCAGACAGGCAGACAGACAGACAGACAGACAGACAGACAGACAGGCAAGAGACAGAGACAAACTCCGTCCAGCTCTCCGAGGATGTGGCACACGCAAACAAACAAACAACAGAATCTGCGTGTGTCTCACCGTAACCGTAACTCAACCAACTAACGAATCCGCACCCTTTCCTAACCAATTCGACCCTTCCGACAACCTTTCTTTCGACAGCCGCCGTGCAAAAGGGAATGTCAAAGGCCGCCGGCGCCGTAAAGAGCTTCTTTGGCGGAGGCAAGTGTCTCTCTCTTTGCGCGTCGGGCTTCTGTGTCTACACAAAGATTCTGACCCCGCGATCCCATCCCCCAAAAACCCACACCCACTCCCCCCACAGGAGGCAACAAGAGCAGATCCGCGCCGGCCTCAGCCCCAAAGAAGCAAGGCTTCTTCAGCAAGATGGCCGCTAACGCCGGCTCCGTCGCCAAAAGCGCGACGCGCGCCGTCAGTCGCGCGACCCAGGGACTCAAGGGCGCCGCAAAGGGATTCGTCGGCGCGGCCAAGCGCGCGGGCGGGGCGCTCGCACGCGGCGCCAAGAACATGGCGCAACGGGCTCGAGGGGCCGTGCAACGCGCCGGCGGGGCGCTGGCCCGCGGCGCCAAGAACATGATGCGCGGCGCGCGGAACGCGGCAAAGGGCCTCGCGCGCGGCGCCAAGAACGTGATGAACCGTGCCCGCGGCGCGGCGCAGCGTGCCGGCGGGGCGGTCAAGCGGGCCGTCGGGCGTGCGGTGCGCGGCGTGGGGCGGGCGGCCAAGGGGCTCGCCCGCGGCGTATCGCGAGCGGGGCAGGGGCTGCGTCGGGCTGCGGGTCGGGCGATGGGGACCGCAAAGCGGATGGCGGGTCGGGTGGGTCGCGCGGTAGGGCGGGTCGGACGGAAGATTGGGTCCAGCCTGCGGAACGCCGGGCGCAAGATCGGGTCCGGGTTGAAGCGGGCCGGGCGCATGGTCAAGGGCGGGCTGCGGCGCGGCATGTCGAAGCTGGCGAACGGTGGCCGGAGGCTGATGCGCGGCGCGAGAAAGCTGGGCGGCCGGCTGCGGAACGGCGTGTCGAGGATCAAGAACAAGTTCAAGGGGCTTGGACGCAAGGCGAAGAACTGGGCGAGCAGGATGCGCGGGAGGTTCGGGCGCGGCCGGGGTATGGGCCGTGGAGTTGGACGGGGACGGGGACGGGGACGAGGACGAGGGCGAGGACGGGGTGTCAGCAAAGGACGAAAGGGGCGGAAGGGTAAGGGCAGACGTAAGGGAGGAAAGGGCAGCCGTCGCAACCGCAAGGCGAAGGGCGGCGCTGACAGGGGCGTTCCTCCCGGCGGAGACGAGTCCATGGCAGCTGCGGGTGGAGACTCTCCTGGTGGCGATGCTGGAGGTGATGCAGGTGGCGGAGGGGGGTGATGCAGGCGGCGCGGGAGGTGATGCGGGCGGTGGGGGGGGGCGATGCAGGTGGTGCTGGTGGTGATGCAGGTGGCGGAGGCGGTGATGGTGGTGCTGGTGGTGGCGGCGGTGGAGGTGGGGGTGATGATGGTGGTGGAGGCGGTGGGGGCGGTGGTGCCGGCGGCGATGATGGTGGCGGTGGTGGAGGCGGTGGAGGCGGTGGAGGCGGTGGCGGTGGCGGTGATGATGGCAGTGGTGGAGGCGGTGGAGGTGGCGGCGGCGGCGGCGGCGGCGGCGGAGGCGATGGTGGAGGCGGAGGTGGTGATGGAGGCGCAGGAGGCGGAGACCCTGGTGCAGGAGGTGGAGACCCTGGTGCGGGAGGCGGAGACCCTGGTGCAGGAGCGGACCCAGGCGCAGGGGGCGGCGATCCAGGCCAGGCAGGAGGCGACCCTGGCATGGCCGGAGGAGACCCAGGAACGGCTGGAGGAGACCCAGGCCAGGCCGGAGGCGACCCTGGACAAGCAGGCGGCGACCCCGGAATGGCTGGAGGCGACCCAGGCCAAGCCGGAGGCGATCCCGGCCAAGCAGGTGGCGACCCCAGCATGGGAGCCGGCGGTGATCCAGGTGCTGCAGGTGGAGCAGACCCTGGGTTGGGCGGCGGCGACCCCGGGCAGGCAGGCGGCGACCCTGGGCTCGGCGGAGGCGGCGATCCCGCCATGGGTGCAGGCGACCCCGGCGCAACCGACCCTGGCCAGTCCATCGGTGACTACCCCGGCGTTGGCGCAACGGACCCCGGCGCAACCGACCCTGGCCAATCCAGCGCCGACTACCCCGGCGGCTTCGGCGCTGACCCTGGTCTTGGTGGCGGCAGCGACCCCGGCTTCGACCCGAGCGGCGCCGGCGCCGGCGGCAGCCTCAGCGACCCTGAGGGCACCAGCGATCCGGGAGCCGTCAACGGCGGGTACGTTGGTCCCAGCGACGGGTACGGGGCGGACCCGAACGCCGGCGGCAGCGTCGGCGGTGGGTACATTGGCGGTGGGGACGTCGGCGCGTCGGACCTGGCCGGCGCTTCATACGGAGCCGGTGGGGACGCCGGAGGGGTGTACGGGCAGGATGGTGGCGGTGCGTACCGGCGGAAGCGGCGGAGGGGAGTGGATGTTGGAGGGCGGGCTGCGGTGGCCAGGGGGGCTGAGGCGCCGATGGGTGACGCGCGACTGCAGCGCCGGAGAGCACCAAGTCGTCGTAGCTGGGTGGTGGGCTCGTGGTGAGCCCAGCGTGATGTCGGCACTAGTTTTAGCTCGTTAACTGTCAATCTATTTGCTGGTTCGCGCTCCCTTTCGTTTCGTTCCTTTCCTTCTTTATTGTCTTTTACTTCAGTAAATCTTTCGTATAAAAGGCTTCCCTGCAGGCTCTCTCGTTTTTGAAGCATGGGCTTGGTTGCCTCTGGATTTGGCAACCAGTTATGTCATCCATTTTTCGCTAAATCAATCAAAATAAATACAAGTATAAAACAATTTATCGAACGCTGAAGCAACAGTGGTTCAGTGGTAGAATTATCGCCTGCCACGCGGTAGACCCGGGTCCGATTCCCGGCTGTTGCACTTGAAAATTGCAGTCCTCTACGGGTTTCGTTCGATAAAATGAAAATCCTCACATTGTTTTGATGATCTCGAAATGTCTGCCCTTCCTTGCTAACTGCTGAGCTCACGTTCCTCGTGTACCCCTCCTCCACCAGCTCCTCCTCCTCTACCACCGCCACTTCCTTGCTTTCCATTTGTGCAGAGTCAGTCGGAACTGCCAAGAACTGAACTCTACTCCTCCGCTTCCTCCTCCTTTTCTTCCTTCCCCTCCTCTGCCGCGCTCGGATCCAAGACTGACTGGTCGCGCAAGCTCCCTCTGCAAGCCGCCGCCGCCTCCGCCTCCCCCGACACTGACACCGGCGCTTCGCCTGTCGCACCTGCCCGCCTCGCCTTCGAACTGTGCACCACTTGCTTCGCCGACCCCGCCGTCCCCCACGATCCCACCCACACGTTTGCCGAACTGCGGACGCCCGATCGAGTTCCCCCGAGAGCGAAAGACTACGCGTCGCGAGTCGGCCAGGGCTGACAGCGTGTTTATGGTCGGGGAGTTGATGGATATCGCCGCCCGGGCGATGCTGAGATATACGACGCTGCGGTGCGCGGACGAGGCCCGTCGAGTGGCGCACCTCGTCGCATGGCGCCATGGTGTCGGACAACGCCGTCCGCGAGGTCCTCCGTCGCAAGATCGCGAAATCGCTGGAGGCGGAACGTTGGCATTCGGGATCGGACCCGTTGGTTCTGGACCTGGTCCGTCCCTTCCGCTCTGCTTCGGCCACACGCTGTCCTCCAGTTCCGCGTCGCTACCAAACGGCGCGGTTGCCATTGAATCGTACATCAACAAGCTGGATGAAAAGGAGCACCCTGAGCTCGTGCAGGCCATAAAGGAGGCCTTTGGGCGCATTCTTCCGATGCTCCAGTGCGCCAGCAGGCTGTGCCCAACGGTCGGCGACACAGAGCGTCGTACTCTGAAAGCAGCTTACCGAAGATACCAAAAGGTCGGAAGCACGTTTTCGTGTCAACTCGCTTCGGGAGCGCGACGACGCTGGAGATGTTGGCAGCCGACACCAGCGGGTGGATCTCAGTGTACGACCGGTGGGGGTACGAGTGCATGCACCGTGCAGTCAACCTCCCACGCTTCCCGTCGAAATATAAGTCGTCACCGATATCGCTGCATCCGCAAAACCTCAAGAACAGAACGCTTCAGGTGATTGTGAAGATGTCCGAAATTCGCCTTACCTCCGGAGCGACCGTCTTACAGCGGTGGCACGTTGCACCTGGGGATGTCCCGATCGCGGCGACGGTACTACAACCTCGAACATTTCCGAACTCAAGGGTGACGTTCCGACACGGGTTCCGCGAACCGCGGCTTACGAGCAGGACAGGTACCAGCGCCTCTGGATTCGAAACCCAGGCGCCTGAACTCAAGTTAAAGACGATCGCGTCAGGGTCAGCGGTGTTCGGGCCGCGCGAGGCGCCCGCTGTGGGCGTTTCCCAACTTTCACCAGCGCCACGTGGAGCCGTTCGCGCCGGCGGACAAGTCCCGCGCGGGCCGGCGCGCTGTGCTGGCGTTCTTTGTGGTGGATCTCACCTTGCGGATCGCGTCGACGCGGGACGCACGCTGCCGCTGGATGTTGTGGGAGATAGTAAGGCGGAGGCGGCGAAAGTGGGGCGGTGGGTGATGCAGGAGCGGAGCAGCGGGAAAGTGGGCGGGCTTGCGGATGCTTATCGGTTTGTGAGCACAGAAACACGAGTCGCTCGACACCGTATTTTTTTCCTCGGTCTTCAGTGTAATGCGCCTGTGTTGCAGACCCATTCCTAGCTGTTGTACTCAACTTACCACTTGCCATCCTGACGGCTATACAGCGGGACATTGACATTTAGCGCGATTTCAGATTGAACAATCCTCTTGTTCCTCAATACTTCAATAAATAATGCTGAGATCATCAAATATCATTTTTATTCCGTGGTAGTGTTGTGACAGGTACAGACCTCCACCAAGACGTCATGAGACGACTCCAAAGGATGACGGGACTGCACAGGCTGCGACTCGTCAACAACTTTGCAACTGATCGATTGCTTGTAAGGCCACGAAGCCAATTTCGAAAAATACAAATTAAAAAATCATAAAGCGATATAGTTTCTCGACAACGGCAGGACTCGAACCTGCGCACCCAGAGAGTAACAGATTTCGAGTCTGTCGCCTTAACCGCTCGGCCACGTTGTCGGTAGAAGGTCATGGAGTTGTAAAATTTAATACGTATTTTTTCTTCGTCAATACTTTTATCAGCGCTGAAATGCAATTCATCTCTTTTTCAAAGCCGGTGCGGCCTTTTCATTTCTTTGCGGGCCTAAAAGTCAATATTGAATTGGGAGCGCAAGTTGAAAGCGTTCGCAGAAACACAGGGCGAGCGCAATGAAATACCGCCGATGGGACCTGCGTCTACATCAATTGTTTTGCAAAATGTAAACTTCCCTTTCCCCATTCTCCATCCCCGCAAATGGTGCGAGCCAAGGGACACGCAAAGGAACGAGAGGATGAAGGCACTTTTTGCGTCGCGCAAAGTGCGCACATTTCTTGACTGCAAAGGGGACTTTTCTTTTTTTTGCTTTCTTTCTTTTTTTTTTTTTGCTGCGGGAGAGTAGAGCGAGGCGGGTAAGCGACGCTCGTTTGCGCGGTTCGATCTGCGGGAGTCGAATGCTTGAAATGCGCTATTTGCTTTTCTTTTTGTCAATGGGTTTTGTCCTTTGCTGGCCGGCCCTGCAAACGACTCCATTCTGAATAAATGCGCTGCGCAAAACCCTTGTATGATTTTGGCAGCACACCCGCCGATAGTTTGCATATTCATCACCAGCAACAGAACGAGAAAAATAGAAGGCAGTGCGGTAGGGTAAAGTAACACCAGCCCAAAATCGGAAAAAATAGTGGGCGAAAAACTTTAGACAGCCCCAAAAATATTCTTCCCCAGGTATTCCGCGATCACTGCGTATCGGTCGTCGGACCGTCCGTCCAGCTGGAGCGTGCGGTTATAAGCATAGGGTGGAGGGAGGATGGAATCGGTAAGTGGTCATCCAGACAAAGGCAGTGGATATCCACAAAAATAGGAAAGCGCAAAATGACAAACCTTCTTTTTCAGCAAATCAAACCTCGTCGCCGTCTCAGCCTGGTTTTGCAGCATATCCAAGACCATCTGGTGTTCCGGCGCACAGCGCGGGCAGTCACCCTGGCCGACGGCATCGATCGCGCCGGCGCCGGCGAGGTGGTCGCTTAAGCAGCGTGCGTGGAAGCTGTGCCGGCACATGAAGTGGGCGGTCGGCAGCTCGAGGGGAAGGGTGCACAGCGAGCACTTGGACGCTTGAAAGACGATCGCGGTTGACTTGAGCTCTTCGATTTGGGCCTTCATTTTGGCAGTCTCTTGCCGGTAGGCGGCAGAAAGCTTTCGTGCCTATAATTTTTTTTGTGGCAAGGTAGATGGTGGGTTCAGATGTAGGAGCGAGGATCCTTTCGATGCAAGGCGAAAAATGGAGAAGAATGTTACCTCTTCAATGGCGCGCTGCTCCGTCTCCATCCTCCGAACCAAGTACTGGCGAACCATGCCAATCGTCACCGCTCGGTTTTTTGCAACAATCTGGATAACTTCCAAGGGAGGCATGATGCTCTTTCGGTCGATAACATCTAAAACCTCGGCAAGCTCCTGGCTAGCTTCCTGAGAGGATTCGTCCGATGCAACCTTGTCCGCAAAGTAGGTCAGGGCTTGCGACCACAATCCCTTGTCCTTGTCGCTGTGAGAGTTGTTATAAACGACGGCGTTGTCATTCTACGAAGACTTTACCCATGCTGCCGGCACGTTGCGATAACACTCGCGTAATTGTTGTTTTCCATGTGAAACCTCATGACATCTTCGTATCTATGGTGGGAATAATGACAGGCATTCAATAGGGGAGTCGGAAGCTAACATTGTACTGCAAACCTATTCATTTTTTCCAACAGGAGCAATATACCATCCTGGAACCCGCGAAGCTCACACATGACCAGCGTGTGATCGGCGTCGTAAATTGCCTGTATTCAGACAAACGGTCATTTGCTGAGCAGCCTGTCTTGCATAACTCATTCACTCACTTTTGGATTCTTGAGCAAGCTCAAAGTCTTCTGCTCATTGACGGATGACACATGGCCGCCTGCTGCCTGCAAACCAAGCGCAACAAACTTTAGTGTTTCGTCCAAGGAGCACATTGTAAGCTCAAGATAAGTAACTCACTGGATCCACATTATCCAGATAGAGCTCGAAAAGGGTATTGCACACAATCTTCAAGCTCAGCTCGTCTCGGCTCTCGAGGTCCGACTTGGAGCCATTCGCCGCGGGTGCGGTTGGTCCAGGGGCGACAGGCTCGCTAGCTTTCTTCTTCCCTTTCGCTCCAGATATTCCCCACCTCGACTCCAGCACTCTCTCCAAGAACGTGATGCACCACTCCGAGGTTCCGACAAAGAGATGGAGGAACTCCTCCGGGTATAAAATGTGCTTCGCGGCTGGCAGCAGCGAATCTTCGCTGCCGGTGGCAATACTGGGGCGCGCTGACTCCGGGGTGCATATCCGCACCAGAACGTCCGTCATTTCGGATGGAAGCTGGTCGACCAGCACAGCGCCGTACCGCTTCAGCTCCCGTTCTTGGTCAATCAGAGGAAGTCGAGAGACGTATGCAACGGCCTCAACGAAGTTCTTTCTGTCCTCCACCTGGATGTGCAGGTACTGCTCGTGGTTGTTGAACCGTTCAGACAGCCACAGGGCGTGATCGAAATAATGGGCAGTGCGGCAGACCCGAATGGCAGTGTCCGCGTCAAAGACAACTTCTTCACGCTTGATGAACTCGTCGAGCCGCCGACCATCCTTCAGCTTCGTGTAGCAATTGATGAGGAGAGTGGTGTGATCTGCGTTGGCCAAGCGCCCGCCTTCGACCTCGTGGAGGGACTGGAGAAACGAAGTCAAGTTCTGCAGCCGCTCGGCATCTAGGAACTTCCGAATCACGTATGACGGCTCCAAATAGCCAATCGTCTGTTGGTACTGAATCATGGCTGCATCGTAATCAGACTTGGAGTACAGCCAGTCGCCGTACCGCTTGTGGATTTCCTTGACAGTTGCAGCGTCGTAATCCTTGTCGGGTTTTTGTTGGCGGCTTGGTCTCATCAGCAAATCCTCGCTAATAACCGCTGTGCTGCTGGAAGAGACGATGCTCAATGCGAGGCTGTACATGTTTTTGCGGTAAAGGAGGTCGAGCTTGCTCGTTAAGTCTTTCTCCTCGATGCGGTACATCTTTGGAAAACGTCAGCAAGAGAAAAAGGCTGCTAAACTCGAAACAAACAGTTCTACCTTGCGATCTGCCGTTGTAACAAACAGCTGTCCCCACTCGCTTGCAACGCATCGGATTGGAATGGCCTGCCTCTCACTTCCCAGCTTGCTCGATCCAAATTCGCCGTGATCCCACTCTCCGGCACCAAAAGAACCTTGGAAAGCAACGAATTTGCTCTTTAGATCGTACAGTGTCAGAACCGTTCCGTGGCGCTCGTCGTCCATGTCATCGGCATGAGCAGCGGCAGCGGCAGCGGCAACCAGAGCAGATGCTGAGCCACCCATCAAGTCCAAAGAGGCACGAATTTGCGGGCGTGAAGGCGGCTTGGAGACGACGGCCAGATAATTTCGGAACCACGTCATGGACACTTTTTCACCTGCAAAACGAATCAGCTGTCACCGAGCGAAAAGGGGAAACCTACTGTCAATAATGAAACAGGGGCCACGGCCGTCTGGTCCATAAAAGTAGACGGCCTGGTTGCATTCATGGAAACATTTTAATGATTAAGCCATCGACTAGATTCTTCCTCTGCAAAATGCTAACCTCCTTCTTTCCAATGACCATGTGTTGACCCTGGTCTTCTGGTGTCGCCATGGAGCAGTTCATTTCCGAACCCTGGTCTTCAAGGGTTGTCTGAAAACGAAATGATGTTACATTGGCGCTGGACCGGAAAAAGGAGGCGGTCGGAGCAAAACTTACAGTCGCATCTTTGTTGGTGGTGCAAATTATGAGGGTCCTTGCCAAAGTTACCACATAGAGGTTGATGCTCTTCCCATCTTCATTGAATCCAAGACCTAGGATGAAAGCTCAGTCAGTGTGGAGACCTTCGGACAAGCCGCGCCACAACCCAACTCACCAGTAACTGGTTCGCTTCCCTCATGAACTGCCTTAGTATTGATGATTTTCGCTCGCGAGAGATCTCCCCGCATGACCAAAACAACACCATTCTCGAGGCCAATGGCCGCCTGCGCCATACTTTCAAGTACAGCGAGCGCAGTAACCTGGAAAGGGTTTGATCAGCCTTCGAGGCAGACACCCACAACTTGACATACTGGAAAGATTTTGTTGTTGTGCTGGATCTTCATGGACCTTATGAGTGACGGGACTTTTGTTTCAGTGTCCAGCTTGTCAAGGTTCCACACTTTCATGACCGGCACGCCACCATCGTCATCCTTCAAAGAAGGGGGTAAGCGTCAATAACAAAGGGAAGCTGGACGTACACCAATAGCAACGAGTATATTCTTGTTCCTCATGACTTTGAGGTGCGTGACAGGCCCCGAGAACGCTTGGAACGAGAAAATGACAGTCAGGCTGTGATTGACGATATAAACACCTCCGACGACATCGCCAAAGAAGAGCGACCCTCGGCCACCGGAAATGACTGTCACGTCCATCTCCTGTAAAACCAGAGTCAACAAGGTTGAGATTTGTTGCAGTTGTTTATGAATGCAAGTCAAACCTGAAGCCAAGCCGGCGGCTTTTGCGGGTCCTCCGCATCGACAACGAGTTCTTTGTCGAAGAAAGAGAAGGCGCGCCACTCTGGAGCCGGCGGCTTTGGTGGCGCCGGATTCGGTAGGGACGCTGCTCTTCCTGGCGAGGGCATCCCTCCAGACCCACTAAGGGATGGGGATGCCAACCCGAAGGATGATGACCTTGCCGAGACGACCATCGGGCGCTAGCTAGTGATGAACTGAGTGAGTTGAGCACTGGTACGACGAGGCGACGTACTCCAGGGCGGTCCCACACTGAATCTCTCCGTTCGGCGCCTCAGTTGCTAAATGGAAAACAGCATTAGAACAAGGCTCTCCGATCGGTGAAGTAGGGCGGAATGGGCTTATTGGCAGTCGCGAGGAGTTGACGAGAAATTAAAAATGATGATAAGCGTGCTGGCCAATGTGGCGCAGCGGCATCTTCGGCAAGAGTGCCCAATGAGATTCCAGCAAGACATTGATGATCCCACTGAATGGCGAGGGCACTGCTATTGAGCGAACTGTTCGCAAGTAATGAAACGTCGCATCCGATGTACGTTTCAATTATTCCCAACCAGTGTGGCCACTGGTGGTTCCGTTGGCCACGACTACGACGATGCGAGGCCACACCAATTCATTTCGCAAAAAACAAGGAGTTTGACGTCGGGGGTCCAGAAGCGCGCATCGCGGGCACCTTTTGTCACCGATCGCAGACTCTTGCCCCGACGATCTGCGAATCCGAAGGACGGCATCGCGCGGTGCAACGTTGTGGGGAAACAGCGACGCGACGGCAGTGACAATCGGCGAAAAAGTACGCACACAAACTGGCCTCGATCTGCAGAGGTAGTATCTGGGATTGATCGTCTCCGCAGATCGGGAAGGGTAACATCGGGAGTTTTCGCGCCGGTATCTCGGCAGGGAGTTGTGGCCAGTGTTACCAACCTTGATCTTTCCTACCGAACAAGGACCACCAGATTTTTGAACACGAAATGTCCCAGCAATAACCATTCTCACCGCCAACTCAGCAATCGGCAATGAAACATTTTCAGCAAAACAGGCTCAAACGTCAAAGCAAAGGTTTCGCAAACTACCGCCTCCAATAATACCGAGAAAACTCCCCGAATCAGAATAATTTAGAACGACTTCCCGTTCGTTCATGTGATCGACGCAGGTGCCGCCTGCGCATGAACAATCTGCATGTTCGAAGTAGCTCCATTCCATCAAAAGACACCGCCTTCAGTTGTGATCGAGAAAGTTCCTCTTCGCCATCGCCACACTCATCTTCGTGGTGATAAGTGCACACATTCCTCGAAAGTCTGAGAATTTGATTGGCGCAGCTGATTTCGTGGAAATCCGGAACGAGCCATCCAATTGAGGAGCGATCGGTAACCGCTTCTCGCAAAATTCGGTATTCGCTCTCGAATAACTCACTAGCCGGTCCAGCAGCCAGCCGCCATACTTCCTCCATCACCATTTCCATAATTTCCCGCGGCAGCCTGCACACTCCGGCGGTGAAAACCAGAATTCGCCCGATTCGAAGAACCGCAGCAACGCCTTTGGTCATTTGTTCAACCAGGGCGCGGTTGCGTCGAAGGTTTGCAGCGACAATTCCATCGAGTGCAGGACCGAGAGTGAGCGAAAAGAGCGACGAGGAGTTTGCCGTCGCCGCGCGGAAAGCAGATACGACGCTATTGGTGCTGCCGGAAACGCTTTCTGGTTCATCCTCCTCGCCTGCTTCGGAAGCGTCAGAGCCCTCAGCGACAGCAACGCTGCTTGTATCGCTATCGACGTCATTATCGGATTCATCATCGTCGACGTGGTCTACAGCCATACTGCGGTTAAATGAAACGTCAAAGGCATTGATTCTTGTTCTTGCCACTGCCTTTGCCAAGCGGCAGAGCCACCCCTCCGAAATTTGATTTCCGCTGACGTCCAAGTTTCGTAACCCGCATCGGGCCCCGAGTGCTGTTAGGACAGCCGACAAGGCGCGGCTCGCTGGGTCACCTAGACCGCAGTCAGAAAGCGACAAGAAACTCAACGTGTCGTTGAGGCCATGCGACTTGGACATTGCAAAGAAAGCGTGGGATAGCGAGACACCTCCGAGGCTTCCGATGTTGGTGCGGTTAAGAGAGAGCTGACTGAGCGAAGTATTGAATCGCAAGCCGCGGGCTAAGTCGGCAGCGAATGTTGCGGCGAGTGGGTTGGCGTCCAAATGCAGGGCTGACAAGCACACGGCCTCAGCTGAGGAAGTCAACATCGAGCAGACCACTGGTCCTGACGCGTCGGTGACCTTGCATCCACAAAGTCGAAGAATCCGGAGCGTACCGCCAATACGGAGATTCTCGAAAATGGGTATAACGCCGGCATCACCTAGTGGGTTGGCGGATAGATCTAATTCGGTGAGAACGGTATGTCGCAGCATCGTAGCAACAGCTCGCCCGCCGATGTGGTCCAGCTCGTTCCTGGCGAAGCTGAGTGTGCGGAGGAATTCGTTTCCTCTGAGCGCAGCACAGATGGACACAGCGTCTTTTCCACGGAGACTTGCAAGCTCAAACTTGAGGATCATCAAGCTCGGGGGAAGGTGCGGAAGCGTTTCGATTAGATCCGGCAGGGATCCCCGAAGGTGCGTGTTAACTATCTTGAGGCGCGTGAGGCGCGCCACTTGCCCAAAGGATGAAAATAGAGGTCGTAGTACTGAACCTGAGTGAGGGGAGGATTGTAACGACAGGCCGGTGATCTGAGGCGCCTTTGAGATTGCGTCGGCAACGGTGCGTATTGCCGACACGCCGCATAGTGGAAGATCCAGAGACACAAAGCGGAGGTGCTTTGCTTCACGCAAAAACAATGCCAGGATCCCAGATGCAGTTGCCTCAGCAATTGGAAGATTAAATAGCGATAGGCTTGCCAGCGGCGGGTACCGAAGGGCTCCAACCAGATCATGTGCTCCCGAGGAGCAGCACGAGGAGCAACTACTGCTGTGTCCAAAAAGCGCTATTTTCGTCAGCGTTCTGTTGCGGCGGAGTGCGGCTGCCAAAGGAAATTGCCATGAAGTTGTCGGAAGAGCGCTGGCACACCTTTCCCTGATGGATGATGGGCTTGCAGAGATGGGCGAGGATGTTGTGGACGGAGTTGAGTGACGGCGGCTCGCGTGAGATGCTTCGGACAGATCATGCGGCGGCGGTATTTCCTCGACAGGCATGGGATCGCAGATGCCATTGGCGTCGACAAAGAGCTTGAGTGATTTGAGGGTCTCATTCCTTTTAATGAGCCTTGCAAGAGGGCCAATCCACTCCCCGCGCCGCTGGATATGACCAGAACGACCGCTCCTTACGGTAGCTCTGTGGGCGCAAGTCGCCGAAAGGCTCAACTCTTCCACCGAGGTGTTCTCTTGCAGCGCCGCAAGGAGGGCAACCGAGTTGGCAACGTGATCCGACCGCGAGCACCAGACGAGAATCGAGACCTTTTTGACGAAGCAGGGCTGGGAGTCTGACGAGCTGCCTCGAAGAAAGCTTGCCAAACGTTCGGCGGCTGCAGGGGTCAGGTCGCAGCCGTCAAGTTCCCAGGAAGACTCCTGAGAGCTGACCAGTTGGCTTACGAGGTCCATTCTCTCCCGATTACTGAGATAGCGCTAGCGACCTCGACAACAGCGCTTGTTGGTATGGATCGATGAAGACGAAGTGGTGGCGATGTTGCGCGCAACAGATATGATTTTTCAGGTTCTTTTGACCCCGTCGTAGGCGAGTCTGCCTTTTTTTTCTCACGCAGCGAACGACAAGCCACGTCAGCCCTTCAAGTTTGTTGCACAAATCTATCATCGCGTTATTCCACGTGACCTAACACCGTGGTGCGTTTGAACAAACCAACCAGAGCAGCGTGGTGCCGACCGCCCACTGCCCCGTCCACCCCGCCCCCCCTGACCGTAACCGTGATCCTCACCTCAATCGGGTGCAGGCGGTATACTCACCCCCGCGGCAAGTGCCAGTTCCCTACTCCCACAGAGTGAGTTTCCCTCAATCACAAGACCGCGCGAGCTGCTCCGACAAAGCAGCAGCTTAGTGTCGCTGGGCTACGTATCACTCCTTTTAAAACACGGAAGTGCCGCAAGGTTAAGGAGAAGCGGCGAACCCTCTTAAAGCCTCATCTTCAGTGACATACCCTAATCGTTTGGATGCAATCCATCTTCTTCGGTGGCACGGCTACTCCGATAAGTCGCCGCGTCATGTCCACCAGCTCGCGTGTCGATTAAGGCCAGGCCAAAGGTCTTTGGGAGCACGCGCGCGCGCGCCAGGGGCTACAGTTTCATCGAGTTGTTCACTTTACAATCTTCTGCCAAAACTGTATTCAAATATACGCGAATTTGCCTTATCACAACAATGGCACACTCTCGAGTTCTGGAATATAACGCGCCGTGACTGCAATTGATGTGCCCATGGTATTGCCAGGGTGAGACCGAAGGCAGAGCTCTGAACCTGATGATGCCAGTTGCGTCTGACTTTTGCAGTCCGCGGAGGGTGGGGTTGAAATCGTGCTGTTTCGCACGATTTTCCGCCTTGACCTCCCTCGTCCATCAAGCAGCGAGGAAGGATATCCAGCAGCAGTCGGGGAAGGAGGGGGAGTCGCTATCGGACTGTGATGCTCTTTTGCGTTCTTGGGAAGCGTGTGGGCACACTGTGATGGGAGGCGAATAGGCGCTGTGTGGGACACGCACGGTTGGCGACAGGCGGGGATCGAAGTCACATGACCTCCATTCCACCAAAAGACAATTCGCCTCGCTGTTCTGGCAACAAGCCGACCTGACAGCCCTTGCTTGCACTTGTGGCTGGGATCGTTTCAAACAAGACTAGTCTGACTAAATAAATTGCGGCAATCGGGTGAAATGAGCGACGTTTCCGTTGAAGGTACCCGAAGAGCACTGTTGCTCTGCTCAAAGTCGCCAAAACAAAAAAAAAAAAAAAAAAAAAAAAACCAACGACCGTGGAGACGCAAAACGACTCTATTTCTCAAGCCGAAAGTCTCACTGTAAGCCGGGGCAAATAAACTTGTTCTCAGCCCCAGGAGAAGCAAAAAATAAAATAAAAAATTGAATATACACAATTCTTGGAATGGCCATTGATTGCGGGGAACGGCTCAGCGGCAGATGGAATTTAGTGAAGCAGCGGGCTGACGGGCTGACTTCTCGACAAGCGTGACGGCTTCAAGTAGAAAAGGAGGAAACCTCCCTTCATCTCCTCCCTCGCATAGTTCCCCAAAATTCTCACATTGGACTTTAAATGGCTTTGGGGTCGATCACTGCCCTTCACGAATGCGCCCCTGCTTCTCTGCAAGAAAGAAAGTGCGTTGCGTGGATGAATGTGGAAATTTTCGCTTCCGCCCTGCAAGCTCTCATTTCGACTGCTAAACCCTTCGGAGACAGATAGCGGTAACTCTTGAAAGTCTCGAGTGGGTAATTGCCACCATCGGTTGTTTTGTCTTCTTTCCATTTGGACAAAGGAGAAGGACACCCCGTTGACGCCGACAGCCTCACTGCTGAACGACGGGCCAAACGGGACAAGAAAATTTTTAAACTCCGACGGGCAGACGAAAACACAGTGTGACGGCGTACGTGT
>JAIVFJ010000201.1:0-117695 GCA_025765615.1 Zopfochytrium polystomum | reverse complement strand
CGGTTCTTTAGTTTCCAAGGCGTTATCAAAGTGTATTTGCGGCTAACCCGTCTTTATTATGGGGTCTGCTTTTACTACTTTCGTCTTAACAGTTTCCGTTGCACCAGGGTTTTCTCAACATATTTTCTTTTTCGGTGACTAACGGAGACTGCCTGACTGCCTAGGGATGGGGTGTCTGACAGGCCGTACCTCAAGCCCGCCTAATTTATTATTTATTTTTGGCACTTGTACATACACGCATAGGGTTGGGGGGGACTTAGAGCATTTGTGGTGGATGCTCCAAGTCAGGGGGTTGACTTGTCAATTTTCTCTCTCTCTGTTTTTGGGCCATTTCTCTTTTTCCTTTTTTCTTCAATCTGATTTCTGTCCATTGGCACCAATACAGAGTCCCTTCAAATCCATCTGGCTCACAAAGGTGAGGGTAGTGAGAGATGGTACACACCCGGGTGTGTACATGGTCCCTTCGTGGGGCTCCTCTTAAGGGGCCGTGGGTGGGGAATGCAGCTGGCCCCACCAGCGACTGTGTGACATTGCCGGCTCTGTGTTGGAGTGAGGATCCCTGGCGCTTGCCCGCTGCGATGACGGTGGTGGTGGTGGTGACGACGACGGCGTCGTTGTCCCCAACCTTCCCGTCCCCGCGAGGGTGTTGGTGGCTGCGCCCAGTGCAGCCCCCGACACCTGAGAGTTCGATCTACAAGCGCCTGCCTCGGTCCTATTGCTGTGAGGGTGAGATGTGTGAGTACGAGTGCGATGCGATAAAGCCCGTTGGTCGAGTGATCGTGCCGACGCAGCCCAGCGGGGTGCGTGTACGATTGCAGGTGTTTCCGCGTGCGAGTTCCCTGCTGGCGACCTTCCGACCCCTACATAGTCGACTCCCTTCTCTCTCTCCCCCCCTGTCGCTGGCGACGACGGGGGCTCCTGCAGCACCCTCCGCGACGAGGGGCGCTAGGTCGCGCCCTGTCCGTCCCGTCGCTATTAACCGCTCCTGTTGTGTGTGAGATTAGGTTCCTGAGATAAAAACCCCTGTTTCCCTCTTCTCTCTCTTTATTCTGCGGTTGTGTTGCGCCCTCGGGAGTGCCCTTCCGTTTCCCCTTGCATCGGCCCGCGGCCATGCGAGTAATCGGTGCTCCAGCACCGATCCTTCAGAGGATTGTCCCTCTGAATGTTCACTCTTTGTGTTTGAGACCCCTGTTAGACAGATCAGTAGGGATACTTCGTGGACTAGGCAAGTAGTAGGGTTGAAACACCCCCTAGACAACAGCCCAATAAAGTTAGTTTTAGCCTATTATTTGCTTTCCCTCACTCTAGGGCCCAGATCCCAGGGTCAAAGGAGTGAGTATAGTCTCACAACAGTACTTCTGTTGTTTTGTCGGTGATAAGAATCAAAATATTTAGAGTGTGGGCAGAAGGAAGAGAGTAGAATCCCAACAAGCCCCCCGAAGTGGAGCAGGACTGCGGAGCAACGTGATGGGCAAAAGTCAACTGACACTCAAGACTGCACCCTCCACCGCCTTCCCACTGCCAGATTGATGTCAGATCGTTGTCAGATCGTCAGATCATCGTCAGATTGACTCCAGATCGTCGCCAGAATAACTCCGGATTGCTGCCAGATTGCCTCCAGCGATTGCTGGCCTCGTCTTCCAAATCAGACTGCAATCACCCCCTTCACCATCACAACTTTTGTGCTGAATTGGGATTGCTACCCCCTTTCATGAGCAGCCCACCTCCCTCCAAGTTTTTCGTCACCCACGCTGATCAACACATATTGACAATCACCACTCAACCAGACCCCACTGTTGCCCCACTCACTGAACTTGACATCCTACACTTCACCTCCACTTGCAACCTCACCATCCGACAGCAGCCCTTGCTCTCAAAGGACCAGGCTTCTTACTCGCTCCGCCTTTTGCATCCTTTGTTGGATGAACAGGCTGCCTGTCTTCAGACCACATCCCAACATTAAATTTTCTTCACCTGTCAACTACCAGCTGCTGCCACAGAATTCACCAACAGACATGCCAACTGACTCATCCTCCAAGACCTGGCTCCTGGAACTACTGGAAAAAAATTTGATGAACTGAAGGACTCCCTGCGTCACGCAATCACCTCTGCTTTATCCTCCTGTGGCTCCATAATGGCTATTCATTTTGCACACCACCAGCTTTCCGCCTCCACATCTGCCACAGTTCTTTTTGATGGCCCTCCTTGCAATCCCCCTCAGTTCATAACAATTATGGGCGCCGGCGACAATATTCGACCACTGGATCCTTCTGCAGAAAACCAGCGAATCAGTGATGAAAAGCAACGCACAGCTGTCCTTTATAACATTTGTTGCTCCACACATATTTATGACCTTGAGCCCATCAATATGAGTTTGGTGCGAGACTACACCAAGGTCTCAGTGATAAAGTCTTGGGGTTTTATTCACAAAAACAAGCGTACCTGTCATAAAACTGCAAGGATTGGGACCCCTATTATTATTCCCAGATCTTTAGTTTCCAAGGCGTTATCAAAGTGTATTTGCAGCTAACCTGTCTTTATTATTGGGCCTGCTTTTACTACTTTCGTCTTAACAGTTTCTGTTGCACCAGGGTTTTCTCAACATATTTTCTTTTTCGGTGACTTACAGAGACTGCCCAACTGCCTGGGGATGGGGTGCCTGACAGGCTGTACCCTGAGCCCGCCTAATTTATTATTTATTTTCGGCACTTGTCCATACACACATAGGGTTGGGGGGATGTAGAGCATTTGTGGTGGATGCTCTGAGTCATGGGTTACACTTGTCAATTTTCTCTCTCTCTGTTTTTGGGCCATTTCTCTTTTCCTTTTTTCTTCAATCTGATTTCTGTCCTTTGGCACCAATACAGAGTCCCTTCAAATTCATCTGGCTCGCAAAGGTGAGGGTAGTGAGAGGTGGTACACACCCAGGTGAGTACATGGTCCCTTCGAGGGCTCCTCTTAAGGGCCGCAGGTGGGGTATGCAGCTGGCCCCACCACCGACTGTGTGACACTGGTGGCTCTGTGTTGGAGTGAGGATCACAGACACTCGCCCGCCGCGGAGGCGACGGCAGTGGTGTTGTTGACCCCACAAGGGTGTAGGTGGCTGCGCCCTGCGCGGTCCCTGACACCTGAGTGTTCGATCCACGAGTGCCTGCCTCAGTCCTATTGCTGTGAGAGTGAGATGTGTGAGTACGAGTGCGATGCGAATAAGCCCAAGAGTGATCGTGCCGACGCAGCCCAGTGGGGTGTGTGTACGATCGCAGGTGTTTCCGCGTGCAAGTTCCCTGCTGGTGATTCAGACCCCTACATAGTTGACTCCCTTCTCTCTCTCCCTCCCGTCGCTGGCGACGATGAGGGCTCCTGCAGCACTGTTTGCGACAAGGGGCGCTAGGTTGCGCCCTGTCTGTCCTGTTGTTATTAACTGCTCCTGTTGTATTTGAGATTTGGTTCCTGAGATAAAAAACCTCATTTCCTCTTCTCTCTCTTTATTCTGCAGTTGTGTTGCACCCTTGGGAGTGCCCTTCTGTTTCCCCTTGCATCGGCCTGTTGCCATGTGAGTAATCGGTGCTCCAGCACTGATCCCTCAGAATGTTCATTCTTTGTGTTTGAGACCCCTGTTAGACAGATCAGTAGGGATACTTCGTGGACTAGGCAAGTAGTAGGGTTGAAACACCCCCTAGACAACAGCCCAATAAAGTTAGTTTTAGCCTATTATTTGCTTTCCCTCACTCTAGGGCCCAGATCCCAGGGTCAAAGGAGTGAGTATAGTCTCACATGGGGGGCTTCCTCGAATTGTGTCAGCCGTACAGCTCGCAGTTGAATTTTGAATGTATTTTTCACAAACAAAGAATGTGTTTTCACTGTCAGCAACGACAAAGCTGGGTGGCACCTGACTTTCAACCTGCCGCGAGACAGGACCACATTTTTGATGTCACCACTTAGTAACTTGACCCCAAAACTCAACATATCCCACGCATGGATAGCGCGTTTGAAAGCTCTGCCAAATCAGCATACAGATCTGCAAAAGTTAGGAACTTTTAATTAGTAAAAGAAAATTAGAAAAAAATCGCAAAGTTAATTCGTGTTCAGAGGGGTTCGATGCCCCAACATCGTAACTCCACGGGGAATCTAGCAAGAGATTTTCGTGATAGTGCGTTGGAAAGCCCTCGCCAAGCGCTATCAAACGACATAGTTACGCTTTTGACACGTTCAGAATCCACGGAGTTAGGTCCAGAAATCAACTTTTTGTGGAGGCATTCAGCGGACCTGCCATACCCCTACACTTGTAGAGCTTGCTTTCAGCATCATGAATATATATTTTTCATATGAAGTTAATATGTAGAATCAGGTGTTACAGCCGGATTTCAATCTGCTACCTTGCCGGCAATGCCAACAAAGCTAACTTTCGCTAGGAAGCATATCCCTCTCTGGTGGTGGGCTTAAAAGATACCTTCTGCAGACCTTTCAGTTTTGAGAAGCAAGGAGCTGCCGGTCAATTGCAGAAAAAGCTTGTGCCCAGCTGCGTTGCGTTTCTAATTTCCGTCATTTTGGATAAGGGAGATTTCCAAAACCTCAGGAATCCTGGGTTGGAAAAGATACTCAAGTTGTTCTCTTACTATTCATGGTCGAGACTCTGCATGCTTGTTATGCAAAACACGCTGAATTTCACGAAAAGCGGTTTCCTTAATTAAACTGTACGCTTCTGGTAAAATTCGCAGAAACACCCTAAACCTCGTGCTACTCAGAGCTAAAAAGGCTAACCCTAACTCCTCAAGAAATTTATTATCTACTACAACTGTTTTGGTGATTGAATCCACCCTCACTGGCCCAATGATGAAGTGGAGACAACAGTTAGAGATCTGCATCTAGGCCTGAATACGCCAAGTGCGGGCGTGAGGGAAAAAAGGGCGAACCTTGAAAAAACCCACACTAACACCCAACAATGAACAACCACCAACGGAAACTATGAGGCCTGACCCCCCCCCGAAGGGGGGGGTGGGAATGCGTAGGGCCCCCCTTCAACGAGGGGGGCCAGATCAAAGAAAGAAAAGCATAAATCAAAGGGTAATGCAAAATTCGAAGAAAAAGCAGGAATCGAAGAATAAGCAGAGATCGAAGATAAAGCAAAGATCGAAAGGGAAGCGAAGACGTAAGGTCGGAGAAAATGCAAAGATCGAAGAGGAAGCGAAGACACATGCGAAAAACGGAAAAACAAATCGGAGGAAATCGAGAGTCAAAAAAAGCAATCGGGCAGCTCCCAAAGCGCTGCCCCAACCGAAGTACGACAGGTGGCCCAAGGCGCCGCCCTAACCGAACTGCAGGGTGTGGTGCCGCGAGGCGCCGCCCCAGCCAAACGAGGAAACACAGGGCGGTGCGGGGCACCGCCCCATCCGAAGTGCGGAGGACGGCGCCTTGCGGCGCCGCCGCGGACGAAGTACGAAGAGCAGCGCCGCAAGGCGCCGCCGGAGCTGAAGCGCGACAGGCAGCGCCGCAAGGCGCTGTCCCAACCAAAGTCGGCGTCGCAGGATGCAAAAACGAAGACAGGCGTGACAAGGCAGGAAAAAGGATCAGGAAGGGGGACTCAACCCCCTCTCGTCGTTACCTGCCATGCTTGAGCGCGATCGAGCGGGGAGCGACGGGGTCAGCCGTCACTCCGAGCATGTCGAAAAGGCGATAGTCGGAGGGATTGCTATGATCAACGGGAAAAAAGGGCGCCAAAGCGCCCGAAGCGACAGGGGCTAGGGAGGAATGTCGCAATACCACCAAACCTGCAACACACAGCTAGATCGCCAACTTACTGTCGCATCCCAGTACTGCTCATTTCCTGGGCCAAGCGGGGGGGAACGCTTCCCATGCGACAAGCCTTGGGGCAATCGCCACTGAGGGGGGGATCGCAGGTCAAACGATCTGAAAACGTCCTGCTACTGCCATTTTCGCAGGCCAGCCTGGGGGATCACATCCCACGCTTCAGACTCGCCGTTCCCGGCGCCGTGATCGCTCACGACGCTGCGGGGCCCGCCACACGCTGGCGGTTGGGGCCCCGCACCACCCGCCGCCACCATCGAAGGCAGCGTCGCCAGGAGCCGAGCGGCCAAGGCTACGCAGCCACCACCCCCGAAAATTGCAAAGTTTTTCCTCGCTAACCCTAACTTTTCAACGGGATTTATTCGCTCCAACCCCCCCCCGAGGGAAGGGGTGAGGAATCTGCAACTTTGAAAGTTAAAAAGTGCGTACATATGAAATAGGAGAAACATGTCCAGAGGCAAGAAAGAGGTGCCAAGTAGAGAATCAAAAGGCATAAGAGAAAAACAAAGGACAGCAACTAGGTCAAAAAGAAAAAGAGGAAAGGATCCACAGAGGTGAGGTGAAATTTAACAACAAGAAAACAAATAGAGAACAAATGAGGTTCGAAGGACTGCACCTGAAACACTGCACAAACTGTCACCCAGCTCCAGCCTCCTCCTCTGAATCAGAGTCCACATGCCCGTTGCCGTCCACTGTCCCCTCAACCCCCTCCGTTTCCTTCTTCTTCCACTTCTCCCTTGACTCCCGCCACTGTTTGTTCCTTACTGGATCATAGGTGGTGATGATGACCGACCTTGCAAGCTTGCGCACCCTGGCTGCTGCCATCCGTTCCTGAATGCTCATATCCTGTCGGTCCACACGACCTGCCTCCACCACAACCTCTGCCTCCTGTGCTGCTGTTGTCTCTGAAGCATCAGTGAAATTCGCAAGTCCTCCACACTCAATGCGCATCTGCATGATCATCCTGGCCAGCTTCATTCCCATCTTCTTTGATGCAATGCGAGTCTCCTTGGAGATCTTGTCCTCAGCTTTGGCACTGTAGGGGGCCCAAAAGACCAGCGACCTTAGGCCCAAATCCACTGCTGAAATGTTCAAATCCTGTTGCTCTGCAGTGGGAATCAGCTCAGGATGCAGCCTCTCCAGCCTGTCCTTAACCCCTGAACACTCCAAAACATGCCTCCTAGTGCACTTCTCTGCACAGCCAGCCCTTGCACACTGTTGGTGAAATGCTACCATCCCAGCCATCCACATCAGCAGGTGTCTGAGCCACTTCCTGTTAAATGCCGCACCAGATCGAATAACTTGGCATGGCCCCATGTGTGAAGGCACCTCCAAAGCCTGAGCCACCCCAGTAGGGGAGGATTTCTTCTGGCACCTCACCAGAGCCCGCTTGTGCATCGACAGCATGTCTGCAGCCTCAATGTTCTTTGTTCTCACCACTGGCAACTCAATGTCATAGGCCTTGGTTGTGGGGAGCACAAGTGGCAACTCCACAAAGGAGGGCCGCCTCACCGAGTTCAAGAAATCCTGAATATCCGTATAGTCAAGCGAAAACTTTGTCAAGGACTGTCCCACAGAGGCCCCTGAAGCAATCTTTTCCACCATATGCCTGTACATCTGAGCGGTTGTGTTGCGAGCATCCTGAATGTGGTGCAGTCTGAAAAAGTATCTAGCGTTCAGCATCTTGTTCCTGGCTGCCACAGGGGCCACTCCAAACATCAGATGCAGGGCCGCCCCTGAGGAGGTCTTCCCCAGTGACAGCGCCTGCCGCAGGCACTTGTCCTGCAACTTCTGCGCATCCTTCAGCTGTGTGTGGGTCAAGGGGCGCAGAGCAAACCCATACTCCATCATTGGTCTCAGGAAACACATGTAAACCCTGTAAGAGCTCACAGGCCTGAAGCCCCAGCCATTGAAACCCCGAGAAGCCAAAAAGGCCAGCATCTTTTCTGTTTTCCTCAGTCTCATGACCAGCGAGGCCTCAAAGTCAATACCCCTGCAGGTGCGCACAAGACCCAACTGGGTAGTAGACTCCTCCTGGGGAATCTCCACTCCATTCATCTTCAACTTCAAATTCTTCTTGGCTGAAACTGCAACACACTTCTTGGCAGCAAATGTCATCCCCCGCTTAAGGGACCACTCATGCACCTTGTCTAGCATTCTCTGAAGTACTGTCGCATCCTTGGCAAAAACTGAGGAGTCGTCTGCAAAGAGCAGCGAGTTGAGCGAGGTTGCATTAAATGTCAGCATGTGGTCCCTGAAAGACATGGCCAATGTCTGAGGCAAGGAGTTGATGGCTACATTGAACAGCATGGGTGACAGGACTGTGCCTTGGAGAAATCCTCTTGTCACTTGGATCTGAGCAGACTTGTTCCCAAGTACCAGCAGCTGGCATGCATTGAAATCAAACAAAGATCTGAGGATCGGCAGCAGTTGAGTCCTTGTAAAGTCACGACTCTTGTCATTCTTGGCAAACCAGATGGAGTCCCACACCAGACTCCTGTTTGTGCAGTCATACGCAGCCTTAATGTCCAAATACACCACATGCATCTGGGGGTTCAGCTGCTGAAGCTCATGCAAAGTGTAGGCCTGGTCCATGGTGGACCGCTTTCTTCTGAAACCCCCCTGCGCCCTGTGGATCATCCCTTCAACCACGCGCTCAACCTGGGGTGCAATCACTCGCTCAAACACAAGTCGCATCCTAGAGCACAAGGAGATGGGTCTGTAGTTTGCAACATCACTGTTGAGACCCTTGTTCTTGTAGACCAAGGCCACATTGGCCACGGACCACAGAGAAGGAACCACATGAAGAGAGGCCACAAGCTGAAAGAATCTGTGCAGGACTGCAGCAACCAAGTGCGGAGCAATTGAGACCAACTCCCCAAAGAGCATGTCTTCTCCAGGGGCTTTGCCCCTGGGGGCAACCTTGCATGCTTCTTCAACATGAACCTTCTTAATCCAGGAGACTTCCGACTGCTTCAGAGGGACTTTGTTCACAGTAACCGCTGATTCTTCCAGAGCCACGGCGTCAGGGACATCAGTTCCAGTTGGATCATGGCCTATGGTTGTGCGGAAATGATCTTCGTAATGGCCCATCTTCTGGGGGTCAAGGGCACACTGGCTCCTATCTGAACGAGCCTTCTGACCGTACCTAGGAGGGAGTCGAACCCTCAGGACCCCCAACTGTGGGTTCAACTTTATTCTCTAGGCACCGTGAAACCTTGAGCATGCTTAGCACACCGGTAGCCGCTCTCATCAGTCGCGCCGGTCAGTATAGCCCTCCTTAGCTGTCCTTATGGGGAGCCGTCATTGGAGGACATCACTCAACTTAACCGCGACGGCCCAGTACCTGGGGAGCGTGCCAGGTACCTTCCCGTTATTTGAGCTACCTCGCACGGCTTTCACCGTACTAACCACCAGGGGCTACCAGAGGAGGGCCGGGGTGTCCTTATCAGATGGTTTTTAAGTGCCTTTCCCCTAGTACCTTTGCCGGGATCGAACCGGCGCCCCTCACCAGCAAACTCAGAGGGCTAACCCTAACTCCTCAAGAAATTTATTATCTACTACAACTGTTTTGGTGATCGAATCCACCCTCACCGGCCCAATGATGAAGTGGAAACAACAGTTAGAGACCTGCATCTAGGCCCGAATACGCCGAGTGCGGGCGTGAGGGAAAAAAGGGCGAACCTTGAAAAAACCCACACTGACACCCAACGAAGAACAACCACCAACGGAAACTATGAGGCCCGACCCCCCCCCGAAGGGGGTGGTGGGAATGCGTAAGGCCCCCCGATCATAGGGGGGGCGAGTCGAAGAAAGAAAAGCGTAAATCGAAGAATAAGCACAATACGAAGAGAAAGCAGAAGTCGAAGAATAAGCAACGATCGAAGAGAGAGCAAAAATCGATGATAGAGCAAAAACCAAGGAGTGGCGCTGCGAGGCGCCACCCTGACCGCGTACCTAGGAGGGAGTTGAACCCTCGCCCCCCTCGCTTAGGGCTACTTATTTTCTAGGCACCGTGAAACCTTGAGCATGCTTAGCACACCGGTAGCCGCTCTCATCAGTCACGCCGGTCAGTATAGTCTCCTTAGCTGTCCGTATGGGGAGCTGTCATTGGGGACATCACTCAACTTAACCGCGACGGCCCAGTACCACCAAGGTACCTTCCCGTTACTTGAGCTACCTCGCCTGGACTAGCCAGACTAACCACCAGGGGGCATCCGTTGCCGGTGGCCAGGGTGTCCTTATCGGATGGTTTTTACTCCGCACTTCCCTGTTTCGTCTTGCCGGGAATCGAACCTGGGCCCCCCACTGTGCAGGTCAGCCGACTTAACCACTGTCCTACACAGGCCGGCGCTAACCCTAACCCTCTTGCTATAGGAATGGTTTTGGAGCGTGCTGCAAACCATCGTAACCAGCAAATTTACACTCAGCGCTAAGTGCTGAGTTGTGATGACACCTGACCTAACCCTCAAGAGTAACGAGCAAATTCAGCAATTCCTCCTGGAAAAAGAGTTCAAAGCAACTCTTCTTTTGTGTCTTGTACTGCTGAACTGGCCAGAAACGCGTCACTAGGGGCGTCCCGCCCTGCAATACGCACCTGACTAAGAAACCTGTTAAAAACCCTGCGCCAACCTGCTGCTGACCACACACAGAGGTCTGGGAACGCTCATTTTGAGCTAAAAAGTAGAAGACTCTTAGTTCTACTCAACTACTTGGTCCCTGTGTACCAGGGTAATTTTTCTCCTAACAAAGTTAAGAAAAATAGGTTGTGCACTCTGCTGCAAAAAATCTTTGTCCCTGTGTAACTCCACTGTTACAAGTGGTACAAAGATGAAACTTGGTGAATAGTTTCATCACAGCAACATCTAGGCGCTCCCAAAATGGCGAGTTGCATTGTTTCCCCTATACCGAGATAGCGTTTTTTGCTTGGCACTCCGCGACATTTTGAAAAAATGATGATTCTCCGACACCAGCAGATAGAGCTCATTGAGTTCTATCAGCGTATGAATGTTCATATTTTTCGGATTATTTCCCAGTTACTTGCTCTATTAGCAACTGCAACCACCCTGTTACTCAGAGGTGTGGCCCATCTGCATTGATTTGCTTGAAAAATATTACAATATAAATTTGTAAAAGAAAAAAAAAGAAAGAAAGAAAAACTTTTCACAAACAGACACCCCTTCCCGTCTGCACCCGCGATGACGAAGAGCAAAGGAAAACAGCATGCTGCCGTTACTGAGGTCCCGCACAAGGGTAGCTCTTCTGGTTAGTGTTACCAGGGTACCCCTGCCTTGTGGCTGCTTCTGAATTTGTTGCCCAAAAAGGGATCATCCATTCCTACAGACTCCCTGAGACCAACAGCACCCCGTTGGGCTCTGTGATCACGTCTGCGACCCCGGTTGCCCCTACCGTGCAGTCGACCTCTCCCGCTGCAGCCTGCAGCTCCGCAGCTCCCAAACTGTCACCTGGGAACGCGTCACCTACCTCCGCTTTTGCGACAGCTGGAGCCCTGATGCGTCAGTCGACCGCTCCTGAGGGGAGCAGCAGTGCAGTTGTGCCGACTATCCCTCCAGCCTGCAGAACCTGCGCTCGAGGCGCTCCCCCCATTCTGTTTACGGGAGCGAACCTCTCTGTTGCACCCGTCTGATTTACGTGTGCCGAAGTTTGGCAACAGCTCCAACAACGAGGTGCTGTTGCAAACAACCATGCTGTTAATCAGCAGTACTACAGTCTTCAGCAGTGTGCTGCCGAATACGCCTGTGTAGCAACAGAGATGAGAGTTCGTCACAACCTGGAACGCGAAGAGCAACGCAAACGCGCCCAGCGCGCCTCTGCTTGTGCCCTGAACACGGCTGCCTGTCAAGTCACAACTCCTGCCGCTTCCCCTGCTCCAGTCATGCCTGTCGCAGCGGCTCCAACCTCTGTCATCCCTGCTGCTGTCCCGACAGCAGTGAACGCCCCCGGCACCACTTCCATGGATGTTGACCACAATGCCACTCCCGTTGCTGAGATTTCTCCCGATCGAGTCATTGCTGGCGACCTTGAACGCGTCGTGGTACAAACAGCAACTGTATCATCCTGTCCTGGACTGGCCGCTATGTCCTGTCCGATTGCAGGCGGATTTATCCAGCTTAACGCCAAGCTGCAAGGAATTGAGGAATCACAGCTCTTGCCAGACCTGCTCCTGCTACAACAGAAGTGCTTGCGTGCACCTTTACACCAGCCCCAACACCAGCTTCCTCAACACCTGCTGCTGTAACTCCTGTTCCATCTACACCAGTTGAGCTGGATACTGTCATGGTTGATACGCCTGCCAGCCTGGCTTCCTGACAGGCCTGTCAACACACTTGCAGAAGTGGCCCAGCTTAATGACATGCAGTGGGCCCGTTTCTTCAACGACATGGGCTCCCCAACCCTGAAAAAATTGCTCTTTCCTCAGTATACTCCCTGCCTGGAAACAATGTGCTTATCAACGAGTTTAGCAACATCTTCGAAGGATCCGCCAGCAGCCCTGTCACTCCAACTGCTCTTGCTGCCGCTGCTGCTGCTGCAGCTACAGTGTCGGTGCCTGTCCCTGTCAGTGCTCCGCCTGTCAATACTACTGAGGATATTAGTAACACAGACAAGGATACACTTGAGAGTGCTATCCTTCCTGCTGAGCGTTTTGGAAGTAAGCCTGTTAGCCGCTCTTCTTCCCCGCATGCTGAACCCTGAGTTGTTTTCACGCGATTTTCTGTTTTGTTGGCCTAGAAGCTGCACAAATAGAAATAAAACTTGTTTTTCTTGTTTCAACTAATCCTGGATCTATGCCTGTTTTTCGTTAAGAAAGTTGAAAAACTTTGGTTGTGTTGCCAACCAGTGGCATCAAAAAACATAAAGGGAGGGCCCTCCTGGATCTACCTGCCGTACCCCGGGTAACCGCCAACTGGGCTACCCAGGTTGCTAGTATCCCCAGCTTTCGCACTGCAGCTGAACAGCCCTTCCTGATCCCCTCGCACGTGGAACAATTCACAGTGCCTGCTGAGAGTCGTTGCCCGCGAGTTTTGCCTGATCCCTCAGCTTTCGTCCACCCACAACCACGCATACACCTTTTGTCGATGTCCTCAGAGGTCCCCACCTCTGACGCCACTTCCCGCCCTCGGTCATCCCGTTCTGCCCGTTTTGACACTGAGGCAGCCCAAACTGCAGCAGCCTGCACTGCCCTTGCCTGTGCTAACGCTGCCCACGCTGAAATTGCTGAAGCTGCTGCCCACGAAGCCACTTCCCGTGGATCTGCTGAACATGCTGCCCTCATTCGCCAGGAGGCTGAACAAGCTACGGCTGCCCTTGTGACTGGCCTCCGTGATGCTGCTGACACTGCTCACTGCACCAGACTTGCTGCCTGAGAAGCTGAGGCTGCTTGTGCTGAGGAATACCACCAACGTGCTGCCACAGTGGCCCCATCCACAGCTGCTCAAGTTCCAGCTGCCCACACTGCCAGCCCCACTCGTCCCCCAGTTGAGACATTGTATCGTCGATCACTTGCACCACCAGATGGAGCACATGTCCCCTATGTGTCCCCACCTGGAGTTGTGTCTCCACGGACACCACAGACACCCGTGTCAATGGTGCCTCACTGCACGCCACCCACGCCATCAGGAGTTGGTGTGCCACTGATTCCCGACACCATGGCACATGAGGAGACCCTCAAACCCGTCAGTCCCTTTGCTGGTTTTGGTAATGGTGGTCCAAACAGCAATATCGACTACCGTGTCGCCAAAGACATGCGCAAGCACCATGCCATCCCACCACTCTTACAGTTGGATCGCAATACAGATATCCCATCACTGCTGAACTTCTGTTCCACGTCTTCAGTTACTTGACGCGTCTGGTCCTCCAACCTGTTGACACTTCCACATACGAACCGCTTTTCTGGGACACCAGCAGCTTCTTTGAGCACATGCTCAACGCAAGCACCTTTCTGACGGCAAAAGGCTCCCAGTTCTTCATGCACATCTGAGGGAGCCTCTTCTCCTTTACCTGGATGACCTTCAAGGCCATGTACGATCAGCACTTTGGCCTTGAATCTGAAACGACAATTGACTCTGCGTTCCATGACTACACCTGGTCCCCATCGGCCACTTCTCCTGCCGCTGCTGCCCCACCACAACCTGACGCCTTGCTGAAAGAAATGACTGCTGCTGTTTGTGGATGGTGGTGAACTACTCTGGTGGACTACTCTCTTGTGATGGTGAAGCTGAGATGGCAGACTGTTGCACAATGGATGTTGTTTGGCTTTATACAAAATTGTGACAAAGACCAGGTGACAAAAAATGCACCAAGTCCTCATCACAGTTGGTGCTCCCATACACCACACTGTGAGGTGTTGCTCCTGCATACTGCTTACTGCAAAAACCGAAAATCTAACACTCTCCCCTAAGCTGTGGGCAGGAGCAAAAGGGCCAGCACGGAGGAAAACCTTACGCCATAGTCAATGTAAGGAAACCGTACACTGGTTAAGGAAAAGCAATAAACAGGTCTGTGGGTTGATCATTTTCTCAAGGTTGAAGAGTGAGAGAACTTGGGAGAGCAGGTACTGCTGTCTTTCCATTGACTAGGTCTGCATGGCGTTGGAGTAACTCTTTGGTGTAAGTTCGTTGATGCAAGTAGATGCCAGTTTGCGTTCGATGAACATCCATATTCAGTACGGTCTTGATATGACCTAGTTCGTGGAGCTTATAGAGGGATTTTAGCAAAGCGATGGCAGAGGTGATTTCCTCTGTGTGCCCAAAGAAACAAATAACATTGACATAGATCGCAATGAAAATAACACGTTGTGTGCTTGAAGAGGATGCACGGATCTGCTGCGCTTTGTTGGTAGCCAGCAGACTTGAGACGACCAATGAGTTCCTGATACCAACAATGCCCCGCTTGCTTGATACCATTGACAGCTTTGTGCCAAAGCCAGACCTTGCCAACAGAATGGTAGCCATCCGGTTGCTCCATGTAGGTGGGGACATCAAGTTTGCTGTTGAGGTAGGCATTGCTAATATCAACCGTGGCTGTGTCCCAACCGTTTGAGGCTGTCATAGCAAGGAGCCATCGTAGACTATTGATGCGAACAACAGGAGAGTGATTGTTCCAGAAATCAACGCCACAACGCTGTGTAAAGCCCTTAGCCACTAGTCGTGCGCGAAAGCGCTCAATGCTGCCTCTGGTCGAAGCTTAACCTTGTAAACCCATTTGTTCTGCACGACATTGACATTCTTGGGTCGATCAATGACTTCAAAAGCTGCAAGCATTCTGAGGGCGTCAATCTCTGTCTGCTCTGCTGCTATCCACTCTTTGGACCACTTTCCACTCATGGCCTCAGTGCATGTTGCTGGGTCTGGACATTTGACACTGGTTAAATAAAGATGTCCTGATTGAGTATGTTTTGGAGATGGGATACGCGTAGGACTGCATGGTGGTTTGCGCACATGTGTAGGTGGAGGCTCTGGTGGTGGTGGTTCTGGTGATGGTGCTTGAGGTGGTAGGTCTCTAGTTGGTGTTTCAGCAATTGTTTTGTCTTCAGGGGTATGATTTGGTGGTGTTAGTAAAATTACAGAGGTGTTTGTGAGTATTAGGATGCAGAAAAAGGAAATAGAAATATCATTGGCAGGTGAGCCTTCTGCACGATGCGGCTTGGGACACCCTGTGCCAGAGAGCCCTCTCTTCCTCTCTCCACAGCCCGCCTTCTGCACTTTACCCTATGCGTAACATCAGGCGCCAAGGGACTTATCTCCCCTGGTGGTGTTCCTCATGGAATGGGCTCCACGAACAGGCATCCATGTTGAGATTCGACCCATGGGGTACACTACGCCTGTTACTGATGATCCCTTTGAGAACTCCATCCAGTCACATTGGATGGGGTGTTTGAAGGGCTCAGTAGATTCAATACTTGAATGGGGCGCTTGGAAGGGCTAATCTGTTCTCAATAAAAAGAGATAGGCAAAGGCGGCTGTTGTTCTAGCTTTGTTCATCCTGCCGGTAGGAACAATGCAATTAGAACATGCACAAAAACGCTCAAACTACGCACTCTGCACATGTAACACAGCACAGCAGGCATGCAGAAGCAGTGTACCACTGCCTCATGCTCCGGAATTCCGCTCTCTGCACTGGAATTCCGCTACCTGATCCGGAATTCCAGCTTTCCTGCTGTGCTGTGCAATCTGAACAATGCAACAGGCATTTAGGAATCAGGGATTGCACCAATCACTGAATTTCTAAAAAAAAGTGATATAAATACTGAGCTCACCAGAGATTGCACCAATCATTGGATTTCTAAAAACAAGGAAAAAAGGGGCTTGTTTCCAAAACAAGCTTCCTGATTTGGAAACAACCAAACCAATTTACAAGCAACTGTTTCTCAAACAAGCTGTAAATTGGTTCCTGGTGGTACTCAGCCGAGACAAAGTACTCAGCCCAAGGTGGTACTCAGCCCTGGCTGGTACTTAGCCCAGGGTGGTGCACAGCCCAGGCTGGTACTCAGCCCAGGCTGGTACTTAGCCCAGGCTGGTACTTAGCCCTGGTTGGTACTCAGCCCTGAGTGATGCCCAGCCCTGGGTGGTACTCAGCCCTGAATGGGTACTTAGCCCAGGCTGGGGGTTGGTGCTCAGCCTGTTTTATCTCATTTCTGTGGCCTGCTCTGTGCAGCCCACTGCTCCCTCTGTTTTCTGATGGCTCCAACCTGCAGGAGTATAAAAGCAGCAACCTCTCACAGAGATCAAAAAAGGAATCCAACCCCCTCCTTGCTTGCTGCCTTGACAGAATCCAGTGCAAAACAAGCCAATCTCTCTTCCTCCATTTGCTCTCTCTTCCTGTTAGTTTTGGGTCTTTTGGTGTAAGCAGTGTGCAGGAGCTTTGACCTGATACTGCTCTGCAAGGATGACTTGCAGCATTTTGCAAGTGATGGTCCTTGTAACAGTTTTGTATAAAGACAAACACAAGACTGACAGAAGCCAAGATCAACCTCCCACCACCACCACCTTCAGTAGTGTACACCACAGCAGCCCAACCCATCAATCAGCCAACATAGCAAATTCTTTCACTTCCATCTCTGCCCACTCACTCCTCTCTCCTCTCTCCATCCTCTCACTCCTCTCCCTTTTCCATCATCACTGCTCTCTCTCTCTCTCTCTCTTCATCCCCACACTCACCAAGTCCTTCCAGTCCTGGGTGGGATTTTATCAGTCTCCCATCTCAGCTTCACCATCACAAGAGAGTAGTCCACCAGAGTAGTTCACCACCATCCACAAACAGCAGCAGTAATTTCTTTTATACAAAATTGTGACCCATCCCAATCACCTGGAGTACAACAACGCGTGTAAAATGAGTAAACAAACAGTGCCACTCACCATCAGACATCACCAGCATCACTACCTGCAGAACCAACGCCGTCACTTTTTGTCCCTCACGCCTCCACCGCTGCCCACACCACTTTTAGCAGTGGAGAAGACGTTTTGACAGTCGTTTTTTGTTGCATAAGCGTAGTTTGACAAGGAGAATCAATCATTCACAGCATCAGGCACATTGGAAAGTGCAAAAATCGACTGAAACCTGGCTTCCAAGTCTGCCAACTTCCTTTAATTGCTTTGGGAATCGCTTACCACCACAGGAAAAAGCTTCTTCCACTCTATCTCTGCACTAAATGTCGTGGTCCTCGACTGGTTCCTTGCCGAATAACAGCTGTCCGCGTTTTTACTGTCCCATTAGCGCCAAATTCGTCAAAAATTCGTTACTTGGAGCTTCCCACCAACACAACTTAGCCAAAACTCCACCAATTCACTTCAAACCATTTTTCCTGCATTCTACAGCTTCAGATCTACTTGAGGCAACTCAGTGATCCTCCAAATTGATCCTCTACGTCGTGGGATATTCAATTTTGCTGTGTAGCTACATTTCGCGCTATTTAGCAGTGCCACCACTCATTTCTCATTCACAACTCGTTTCTTATTGTGACAAGTCCATTTTTCTCAACACCAACTCGTTACACACACCTGCTACACCTATTCACACCGATATCTTGACCTCAAAGCATCTACTGAATTTGTTTAGAGCATATTGAAGAGTTCCAAACTCATATTACCTGCTCAAGAAGTCTCAGAACCCGCCACCAAATCAGGGAAATCACTGCCTTTCAAATTTCTATTCTCCTGCAAAGCTCTCACACATTTTCCTCCCTGAGCGAGCATGATCAAATCAAGTATGCCTTCTGTGCATTCCCCATTCTTAAAGGCGCAGCAAATTTTGGAGATTGGTTGGACAACCTAATTTCGGAACTATCCAACAAAAGCAATGATCTCCACCACTGCATCGACCCAGATCGCTTTAATGTATTACGCAACGATCAAGTGGACCCCAATGATCCTAATGTCGCCCAACATGCAGAGTACGCAGGGGCCTGACTGCGGCGAGCATTATGCATTTCAAATGGTTCCCAGGGACAGAAGGCCAGAACGCATACTGTATCCTTCTCATTTGACTACATGTTGAACCAGAGCTCCTACCACAGTTTCCCTGACCAGGGCATGAGTGGGGGCGGCGACTGGCTCTGTGACTGCAGGCGCACTCTTAGCTGGGAGTGATGTGGGTGGCGCAACTGAAGGCCCTGGGCCATACCGACCCTGCGGGAGCTGTGGGGCGTGGACCCAAGTTAGAAGGGATGAATTGATGAAATCCCACCCAGGACTGGAAGGACTTGGTGAGTGTGGGGATGAAGAGAGAGAGAGAGAGAGAGCAGTGATGATGGAAAAGGGAGAGGAGTGAGAGGATGGAGAGAGGAGAGAGGAGTGAGTGGGCAGAGATGGAAGTGAAAGAATTTGCTATGTTGGCTGATTGATGGGTTGGGCTGCTGTGGTGTACACTACTGAAGGTGGTGGTGGTGGGAGGTTGATCTTGGCTTCTGTCAGTCTTGTGTTTGTCTTTATACAAAACTGTTACAAGGACCATCACTTGCAAAATGCTGCAAGTCATCCTTGCAGAGCAGTATCAGGTCAAAGCTCCTGCACACTGCTTACACCAAAAGACCCAAAACTAACAGGAAGAGAGAGCAAATGGAGGAAGAGAGATTGGCTTGTTTTGCACTGGATTCTGTCAAGGCAGCAAGCAAGGAGGGGGTTGGATTCCTTTTTTGATCTCTGTGAGAGGTTGCTGCTTTTATACTCCTGCAGGTTGGAGCCATCAGAAAACAGAGGGAGCAGTGGGCTGCACAGAGCAGGCCACAGAAATGAGATAAAACAGGCTGAGCACCAACCCCCAGCCTGGGCTAAGTACCCATTCAGGGCTGAGTACCACCCAGGGCTGGGCATCACTCAGGGCTGAGTACCAACCAGGGCTAAGTACCAGCCTGGGCTAAGTACCAGCCTGGGCTGAGTACCAGCCTGGGCTGTGCACCACCCTGGGCTAAGTACCAGCCAGGGCTGAGTACCACCTTGGGCTGAGTACTTTGTCTCGGCTGAGTACCACCAGGAACCAATTTACAGCTTGTTTGAGAAACAGTTGCTTGTAAATTGGTTTGGTTGTTTCCAAATCAGGAAGCTTGTTTTGGAAACAAGCCCCTTTTTTCCTTGTTTTTAGAAATCCAATGATTGGTGCAATCTCTGGTGAGCTCAGTATTTATATCACTTTTTTTTAGAAATTCAGTGATTGGTGCAATCCCTGATTCCTAAATGCCTGTTGCATTGTTCAGATTGCACAGCACAGCAGGAAAGCTGGAATTCCGGATCAGGTAGCGGAATTCCAGTGCAGAGAGCGGAATTCCGGAGCATGAGGCAGTGGTACACTGCTTCTGCATGCCTGCTGTGCTGTGTTACATGTGCAGAGTGCGTAGTTTGAGCGTTTTTGTGCATGTTCTAATTGCATTGTTCCTACCGGCAGGATGAACAAAGCTAGAACAACAGCCGCCTTTGCCTATCTCTTTTTATTGAGAACAGATTAGTCCTTCCAAGCGCCCCATTCAAGTATTGAATCTACTGAGCCCTTCAAACTCCCCATCGAATGTGATTGGATGGAGTACTCAAAGCGATCTTAAGTAACGGGCGCAGTGTACCCCGTGGGTCGAATCTCAACATTTCTCTTTTCCCCTCTGCGCCGGCAGGTTATCAAACCCCTGGAAGCTTCAGAAGAGCAACTGGATAATTGCACATCAGCCATCTCACTTGAGCGTGCCCCCCCTCTCAGCAGCCCTTGCAGCCTTGGACAGCATTCTTCTTCCCTCCAAGCTTGAGTTCCTCCGCTCTCAAATTCCTCCCCTCTCCATCCCTACCCTTTCAAGACCCCTCCAGAACGTGCATCACTCCTTGTCAGCAACCTTGACACACTCTCCACATCATTTCACCAGTTGCTTCTTCAGCTTGGTAAAAAGTTTTTTCCTCACAAGGGAACCTCCTCAGCAGCGCCAAAGATAGATTGCTGTGCCAAACTTTCTCGTGGCATGTTGGAAAGTAGAGAAACTGTGGGCTCGCACCAAAAGCCCTGCGCATGATCTGGCTAACATCTTCCCTTCAATTCCTTTGACCCCATCTGAGTGGGGCGTAGATCAGTCTTACTCCTTCTTGTCCCACATCCACTCTCAGTACAAAGCCCGCATCTTTGACACAACTGACTATTGTGATGGTTTGGTTCCCGCCCTCAACCGCCATCGCCAGGCCCTCTACCGTGCCCAATGCCAGGCAGCAGAAAAGCACAAAATGGAGGACATTGCCACAGCTCTCACACGTAGACATGACCTTTCTCTTCTGGCAAGATAAAGACTTTCCTCAACAACATCCTCAACTGAATGAGCAGCAACTCCAGCATCTGTTAGTTTTGGGCCCTTTGGTGCAAGCAGTGTGCAGGAGCTTTGACCTGTTACTGCTCTGCAAGGATGACTTGCAGCATTTTGCAAGTGATGGTCCTTGTAACAGTTTTGTATAAAGACAAACACAAGACTGACAGAAGCCAAGATCAACCTCCCACCACCACCACCTTCAGTAGTGTATACCACAGCAGCCCAATCCACCAATCAACCAACATAGTGAATTCTTTCAGTGAGTGGCTCCAGTGTGGTGACTTGCTGATTTAGGTTGTGGATGGCACCAGCATGGTTTTTGAGCAAAATGTCCATGTTGGCTGCATCAGCTGCAAGTCTCTGGATGTTGTGGTCCACCTTTGTCAGGCTGTGTTCCAGTGTTTCAGGAATTGTTCCAAGCTGGGCAAACTTAGTGGTGAGTTTTTGGATATCAGCGTGCACTGAGGTCTGATGCTCATTCAGCTCAGTGTGCAAGGAGGTCTGTTGTGCTTTGAGCTGTTGTGGAATGTTTTAAGGGCCTTCAAAATTGGCCGCTGCTCTGGAGGAGAGTCAAGAGAGGAGGCACTCAGGACAGATTAGGGAGCTGAAGCGTCGGCCAGGGCCTGAGCCCATCTCCAATTCTTGAAAAATGGGATCTCACACCACCGTTTTTCTCGTCTTTGGTTGCAATCCCCACCCCCCTCTGGATGCTGTGAGTGGAGAATGCTCCCCACCACTTACACTTCCAATTTCAACGAGTGACCCTTAACTTCTCAAAAGTAGGTCAATCAACCCGTTCCTCCCTGTTGTACCGAACACCCCCTTCCACCTTTCCTAGAGCAGAACACAAATCAGTACTGCTGATGCAGGTGCCCTCCAATATGTCTTCACCCACCGCTAAGGAATGGAAACGTTCAGCGACACAGTAAGAGCATTTGTTTTCTTTATGTACCTATCTGCCTTGCTGACTGTGATTCCAAGTATAGGCCTCCTTTGCGCCAATTTTCGCTCCGATACACTGGAATGCTGGAACTATTGTGAGAAAAAAAGCGTAGGAACTCGAACACAGAGGATGAAATTGAGTGGCCCAGGAAATTGGCCAAAAAGATGTACTTGAATGATGACAGCAGGGACTCAAGCACGACAACAACGACCCTGATAACACTGGCTCCGGTGAAGAGTTGGACGAAATGTCAGAAACGTCATCCTACTACTCTGACAGCTCCGATCGCAGTAAGTGTCGTAGAGAAAAGAAAGTTTGACGCAACAAAAATAAGAAGCACCTACGTCACGACGACTGCGCAGGAGGGGCGTGGAGGTGACAAGTCAGGTTTTTTGTTCGCTTATTGATTGGTGTAATGTTTTCTCCTTGTTTCTCTTCAATTCTGTTTTCGCTTATTTACCGGTTGACCATTCTCCCCAATTCCGTCACAAACAATTGTGTTACTAACAGCCGGAAAAATGAGTTTTCCACTGAAGAAGCTTCTCTCAGCCAGCCATGGTCGCGTCGCGCACGCGCTGGACTGGGTGTGGATGGTGCAACCACCGAAGTAAAATTTTCTTTTCTCTATTTGCTATGGAGACAACCATCCAACAACCAAAAAAAAAAAAAAAAAAAGGAAACGAAGCAAGATAAAACAAAACAAAACAAAACAAAACAAAACAAAACAAAACAAAACAAAACAAAACAAAACAAAAACAAAAGAGTAAAAAAGAAAAAAACTATGCGCTTTTGTTCCCTGACCTCATCCCCACCGCCATCATCACTCCACTGTTAGGTGCATCTGTGCCCTCGTTCGAGTGCGCCCGCCGAGAGCGAGATAGGGAGAGAACGAGAGCGCGCACGCGAGAGAGAGGAAATGGAGATAGAGAGATATAGAGAGAGAGAGAGAGAGAGAGAGAGAGAGAGAGAGAGAGAGTGTGTGTGTGTGTGTGTGCGTGTGTGCGTATTCTCGAGTCGCTTGACCGTTGGCCAATCCCTAACAGCAGCGTTCTGTTCAACTCCAGGCGACTCTCGGTCGACGTGTGATAGACCCTTCGTTTTACCGGACACGAATATCTACAAAAGAAATGGCCTCAATGATTTCATCAGCACTGTCGATATCTTCCTCTGCTGGATCAGCCCTCGCCGACTCAGCAAGTGCTGCTCTCAGTTCATCCGCGACATCCCTGTCGGCCACTTCGTCCGCCTTGATGACTTCCTTTGCCACAGCTGTTGTTTCCGCCGCGACTTCCAACTCGGCTACACCAGGCCCGACTCCGCCTCCAGTTGGCAGCGATTTTGATTTGGACGATTTTCAAGCCTTGCCGCAGACTCCTTGGGCGGCCTTTTGGGTCTCCTTTGTTGTGATCGCCGTCTCAGAACTTGGCGATAAGACATTTCTGATTTCCGCCGTTCTTGCCATGCGCAACCCTCGATGGCTCGTATTCGTTGCTGCGATGTCCTCGCTGACGATTATGACACTACTTGCGGGCATGCTTGGTCGCGTTTTACCGACCCTCGTGTCAAAGGAGACAACGGAGTGGGTGGCCGCTGTCCTTCTGATTGTATTTGGCGCCAAGATGGCATGGGACGGCTACCATATGACCGGCGAGGAGAGCAAGGCAGAACTTGCAGATCTCGAGAACGATTTGGAGAGAGATGAGCCTGACGATGACTCCAGCGATCACGGAAAGTTTGACGTTGAGGGCCGTAGCGTCAAGAGTGAATTTAAGACAGCTACTGGAGGATCTGGAGGGACTGCCCTCGATTCCTCTGTCGGCCGTCCTTCACTGTCGGCATCTGCCCGCTATGCACCTCTTAATTCAGAAGACCTTGATGGCCGAGCCACTGGTGACAGCCTCGACATCGCCATTGAAGCGGCCCGCAACTTTACCTTTGAGGAGGAACCAGAGCCGGAGCCCAGGCCGTCAACCCCCCTCGTTGAACCGATGAAAGCTGGTTCGAACTCGGCCGTGGCTCTTAACCCCGAGGAGCCGCCGAACCAGCCGCCGTTGTGGAAGCGGTTCTCAAAGCTTGTCCCGTCAGTCTTTGTCCAGTGCTTTATACTTACGTTCCTCGCTGAATGGGGCGACCGCAGTCAAATCGCAAGTAAGAATAGTTTGTCCCGATCATTGCTTTAATTGATGAACTGAAGCAAAAATCCGACTTACTATGATCTTTTCAGCAATTGCTCTCGCCGGCGCACATGATTTCTGGTTCGTCATGATTGGCGCCCTGATTGGTCACGGTGTTTGCGCGTTGCTGGCCGTCATGGGGGGCCGCTTCCTTGCAGAGAGGATAAGCGTCAAAGCTGGTTTGTATACCATTTTATTGACTCGCCAGCAATGAACCAAGCTTAATTACTTTCCCTTTTTCCAGTCACTATATTTGGCGCCATTTTGTTGCTTATCTTTGGGTTTGCTGCTATCTTTGAGCTCTCGTTTGCAGACAAGGACGGTAGCGCTGTAAGCAGCAGCACCGTCGTGCCCGCTAATCTCGTCACAGACATTTAATTTCCGGCTGTACTGCCACAACCTGCTGCTTCTTCATCTATAACTTTCTGCAAATTTAATATACTCGTGAACGGCCTCTTCTTCCTCCTTACACATACTTTAAGAGCAGACAATGGAAGAGTAACTAATAGTCACAAGCATGACTCGGCAGAAGCTTCCGTTTAAAGACGAACAGAGAGGGCGGGCGTCGCTCTGCTACAAACACCAACCACGCACAGACCAAGAGCAGAAGATGAGAAATACGACCATTTCCTAATCCCATCGTGGTTCAACGCGAGTTCATCCAACTGTTTGTAGTTGGTCAGCGCCGTTTGACTGCGGTTCCTAATTGTGGCAAAAGCCTCTTGTTTAACGAGTCATTGTCCAGCTGAACATAGAGTTCTTCGCATGGGTCCCCGATTCGCTCGACACCCTGTTAAGACATTCTGCTTGTTGCAAAAAATACAGCTCAAATAGCGGCAGAAGAACTCCAAAAGAAGTTGTGACGCCACCAGCTACAGCGGAATCGACGAGGACACGCAGGACAAGAGGTGTGAGATTACTTATCTCTGCTCTTAGCTGGGGTCTTCCTAAAAGCTCTCCTCCCACTTATGACAATTTTGTTATATTAGGGTTAGCCACTAGACAGAACAATGTATTTGGAGTCTTAAGAAGTCAAAGAAACACAAAGAAACTCTCTTACTACACACAAAGAGAAGACTCTCACACTCAGACCAAAGGCAATTGTGAAAAGGTGGCACACTAGCAGAGAATGTGCATGGTTCTCTGGTCCATGACACAGAGTGGGCCTAATGGGAGGCAAAAGCCAAAGCCAAAGGGGACTGGGAAATCCAGTAACAATGCTGGAGGCACAAGAGGCAGCAAGCTCCAGGGAGCAGCACTAAGTGCAGCACTCCAATCCAACTGAAGAAGACAAGAGAGTGGGGAGGTGGAGCCACCACCATGCACCATGGAGCAAGGCTCCCTCTCTGTCAAAGACAAGCCCTAAGTTGGAGGGGGTTGGACACAAAGGGCAAACACAAGGAACAATTAGTGTGCAGAGGTCTGTTGAATTAAATCAGAACTGTTATGAATCACCCTCTGGAAACATCTGGAACCTTCTAGAACATTCCTTCATGGAACCTTGTGGAACCTTTTGGAACCTTCTTTGCTTTCCTGACTTGTCTTGTTGTCATTGGTATCATTGGTATCATGGTATTACTAATTGCTCTTTCTGGAACTTTCTTTGGGTCTTGACAAGGACGGCTCTCAAAAGGTATAAAAGGGGGATGGGGGACCTGTCCCATCCATCAAGTGAATTATTGTTTCCAATACAATCATCACTCCTCTCAGTTCCTTGTCTGCCTTGCCCTGTCCTGCCATGTTCCTGACAAGAACTGTCTTCCACTTAACAGAACCAGATACAACTTGTGTAAACAGTCTACTCTGAGTGAGTGAGTGGAAGGAGTGAATGAAGTGGAGATGTGTGTTTGTGGGTGGTCCTTCTCCCCAACTTGGAGAGAAAGGAGAAAAACTCTGTTATGAATTATTGATACATGATGATGATATACACGCTGTAATAGTTGCTAGGCAAGCGTGACCAGCACAGGGTAAAAACCTCTCCTATATTATCTGCTTGAGCAGAGGAAGAGGAAAACTGTTGACACCAGGTTTCCGTTCCACTTAATACTCGGAGTATTTGTCATCAGCGCAAGCCAGCGCCCAGGTCTGCATTGGCAGTGGCTTGCTCTCCCATGGGCATCAGGAGAACGATAACTGACAGTCACAATAGGTTCAGGTCTGTCTTGTGCCTCTTGCTGCTAACCAGTCAGTTCCGCCTAACAACTTGTCTCACTCCAAGGAGAAGTTCCAATTCAATCCAAGGAGGGGGGCACACAGGAGTGGGAGACAGTGGGACTCTTCTTACTTCATCCTACAAGGACACAGACATCTGCTTCACCAAGCCAGAGGAATTCCCTATCTTAGAAGCAAGGAAGGTTAACACCCACTCCCTCACCCAAATGTGGCACCATGACATCACAGGCATTAATATGAGAGAAAGAGGGTCTGAACCCAGTGAAAACCAGGCCCACCAGAGGCCACAGGAGCCAACACACAGGGAGATGGGGGAATGATGTATTTACAGGAACCTAGAGGCACCACCACAGAGCTTAAAAGCAGGAGACCAATCCTCACCGCCATTTTATTCTTGACAACATCGCAAACAATCGCATCAATCGGAACAGAGTTGAAACTAGAAAAGGGAATCAGAAACTCACTGAGAGGTTTCTACTAATGCATTGCTTCCCAACCATTCGCCAAGCCAACATCCAGAGACTCATTGTTACCCACGACACTCCTCTCGCTGCTACCGCACATATCATCGCGACTGGAGAGAATACCATCAGCGCACAGCTCGCCTGCTCCAATCGGAACCAACCCACCCGCATCCCGCATAGCCTGCAAAAACGAAAACTCCTCCTCAGACTCTTCGGCAGCAACGGCCGCCGCCGCCGCCACCTCCGCCCGCCTGACATCGTCGCCGCTTTCAGGCATTCCGCCACCCCGGTGGGACTGCAGCGCGGGTAAAAGCTCTTGCGCTGAGCCCGGCGGTGCGTCCAGCTGGCGCTGCAAGTGATGGAACGCCGGCGCCTGCTGGGTCGACGACGATAACGGCGGCTGCACCGTTCGCGGCGGCCCCGACTCGGGAACAGAGGTCTCGCCGGAGAGCCGCAAATGAGCTGCGTCCGCTGCGCCGACGCCGCCGTTGGCGGCGCTGGCCGCGGTTGTGAGGTCGTACTGGCCTGCGCTCCGTGGGAATGGGTTCAGCGATGCGTTGCCGTGCCGCGTAAACGAAGTGTGCGGTGGGCAGCGAAGAGGCTGCTGCAAGTGGTGATATTGTGGTGCATGTTGTTGTTGGTGAGAATGGTGCAGGTTGCGTCCATGTGGATGATGGTTCCCTAGCGTTGGGTTTGACGAAGCATCGACTGTAAACTGTGGGGTATGGCGCTGTGTCGTCGCGCAAGGTGTTAACATTGATGCGGGCTGGTGATGCCCGCGGTTATAATGGCTTTTGCTCTCAAGGTGGTGAGGGAGAGGGTGTTGCGTGCGGGGCCGGATGCTTGAGGAGTCTTGGAACGAGGGCGAGGGTAGAACAAGACTCCTGGCCCCAGTGTTGCTACGGTGTGTGTAATAACCGAACTGGCTATTTTGATGCTGCCTTGGATGCTGGTAGGGCTGTTGGCGCTGCACATGGAACCCGCGGTCGTCGCGATGGCTGGACTGCTGTGGTTGGCGCGGCTGACCATGAAGGATGCGGCCTTGACTCCGTTGTGCCTGTCTCTCCCCATGCTGCGGGTATTGTTGATGCATCGGAAAAGAAGAGCCGCTCTGCTGGTACCCGAACATCTTGCCTTGGCCACCGACCATCGATTGAAGCTCGGTTCTGCTGTCGGATGCATCAGCTCCATGAAGCTGCTGCATGAACGTCAAGGAAGGCTCAGGCGACCCGCGCTGCATCGGAGGAAGGTCGAAAGATCCAGCCTGAAACGACGTCGGGTAATCACATCGATTGTCGTCCACTGCTAGGTTGCCTGCCACAAACGACGACAGCGGCATGTGCACGGGAGGGACTCTCGAAGGGGCCAAAGTCGGTTGGTCTCTTTCGAGGAGTTCCGAAGACCAATCCAATGTTTTCGACCCCGACGACGTTTTACTGTCAAAGAAGCCGAAGTCCATTGAATGCCGCTCATGTTTGTCCTGCAAAGTAGAAAAGTCCGCCGAATCCCAGCCAACCCTCCCTTGCTCCAGCCTCGCTGACTGTGCCTTACCTCCCTCTTCGATCGCACCGTCGAAGCTGGCGCAAGCCTGGTGATATTTGGAACTCGCGGCCGTTGTACCGCTCGTGCTAGGGCTGACGGCAGTTGCGGCTACGCGTGCGGTGCCACTGGTTTGCTGCGGTGCGTTTCCGCCCGAGAACGCATGGGAGAACACGGCCGAGACTGCGACCGTCTCCGCGGACATATTTTGCAAGTGCCATGCGAGCTCGCCCTGGTTTAGGGCACCAAGTCGACGCAGAGGTGACGGTGCATGTCGTGGCGGAGCCATCAAAGTGGTGGTCGGGGAGCTCCCCGGGACCGCTGTGGATGACACTCGGCCGGACAACCGCGCCGTTCCGACGCTTCCTCGTGTCGCGGCTGGAAGCAACGCTGGAAGAGGCGTTGCCCGGCTTCCAGCGCTGCTTCCCACCAAGCCGAGGCTCTCCAGGTTGCTGCTGCTGTTTCGCCCAAACTGGTGAAAGTAGCTTCCCGAGGCTCCTTCAGCCGAAGGGGCCAAGCCAAACGACGCGTCTCCGAAATCCCCAAACGGACCCAGCGCATTGCCCACTCCATCCCCGTGTGAAGCGACACCTGCCATCGGCGGCTCAAAAGCCATAATTGACCTTGGTGCAGCCGGCGCAGTAGTAAGATCATCGTTACACTCCGGCCTGGTTCCTGCAAATTGAGCACCGGCTGAAAACAATTGCAGCCCTGCGTGCTGCCACGGCTGGTCTGGCTTTGCAGCCGCAGTCTCTGTCATTACTGGCATGGCCATTGTTTTCGCGGCCGCTGCCGGCTTTGAAGTCTCCTGCAGGGTCGCGGGATTCGATGACGACGGTGACGGGGAGTCGGCTTTGGAGGATTCGGGCATAAGCAATAAATTGTCGGTGGAGCTTTTGAGGTTTGCGCAGGAGCCAACAATCGGATCATCATCGAGATTCCATGGAGAGTAGCCGTGAGAAGTGCTGATAGAGGCGCCCTGGCCGGCGGCTACCGCTTCGTGGCCATGCCGGTGCACAATACGATCAACTGGCGTCCCACCTCGAAGGCTTCGGTACCTCGCTGAAGCTGTGGGTCGGGTTGGTATGGGGACGTAGGGTCCTGCAACGTGGTGCTCGCGAAACCATTCTCTGAGCTAGGAATAGAAAGAGAAGCAACAGGCACAACATGAGAATCCGCGTGTGGGAAAATAGTTCATTGCTCAGCGCTCACGGCGCATCAGCGGAGGCGCGCCTTACCGTGCTGGGCTTTGTTATGTTTAGCATGGTTGCAATGGAGGCGGCCGAAAGTGGTGCAAGGTTTTTCCCTTTTGAGGTTGGGTCATAACAGCTGAGCGCTGCCTGCGTCGCCGACCGCTGTTGGAGGGGTTCGTCGTCGGGATCCAGATGTATAATGGAGGCCAAGGTGTCGGTCTCCGCAGCGTGGGCAGCTATTTCGCGGACGGTCTCGAGGGACTGACGAAGGTGCAGCGAAGCTTCCGTCGGCTGGTATTGGTCGATGAGGCCAGACAACCCTGTGGTATCAATCACAGCATTGAGCTGTGCGAGCGACAGAAAAGGAAGAAAACCGATCAAAGGGACCGAAAAATGTCTGACAATTCCTTGCATCGCCCACCCCTTATTCAGTACCTTTCCCAAGTCTGCGTTCTCGACCCCGAATAAAACCTTGAAGGTTGCCAGCTTAAGGCGTCTCTTAAGCCTCTCGGAGAGCTGGGAAGCAATGGAAGAGAGAAAGTGAGCCAGAGATCAGCAAGTTAACTCCCATCCCTGATTCAATAAAGGGTGACTCCCAGAGAAGCAAAGCAAGATGTGGGGCAGAAGAAGGAAGATCGACGAGCATGTGTGGCCGCGAAGCGATACCTGGGCGATGGGACTTCTTTTAAGGATGCGTTCGGCCGCCAGCTGATTTTTCAGGGCTTTCTCCTGGTCCTCTTGGCTCCCTGCGGCAGGCCCAACCTTTGCTTCGTCGCTCCCCACGATGAGAGCGGTTTCTTCTTTGTCCGTGGACGTCTCAGAATTTTCAAGTCCCTCTTCTTTGACGGAACTGCGCTCACAATCGGCTTTCGGGTCCATCATTGTTGCGGAAGTGGTGAAGGCGGTGGCGGCGGTAACGCTGTCTTCGTGTTCCGGCTCTTCGTCTTGTCTTCCCGAATTTCCGTTCTGTTCAGCGGCCCCAAGGTTCGCCATCGATGGTGCCAAGGAGATGCCTTTCTCTTCCATCTCGTCCGCCAAATGTGAGCCAATGTAAGCATCTTTGGCGCTGTGGGTGTGCGATGGGCTGCAGGCGCCGCGGCGCCCGTCGTTGCCTACTTCGGCGCCGTCGGGAGAGGGAGAAGTCTCCATGTCTATGGCGGCGGCGGCGGCTGGCCCCGGCTGCTGACCGTTGGAGAAGCAGGGACCCAATAATGCGGAGCAAGCGAGGGCGGCGGGGGAGGGTGCGAGAGTTTTTGGCCCGTCGTCGGTGTCGATGTCCTCGATTGCGGCGGCTGTGGTGGTGGTGCCGGCGGCGGGAGTTGTGTCCATGACGGCGAGACGGAGAGGGAACGAACAAATCACTCGAAACTGCTGTGGGCAAACACCTGGACAACTCACACTCTTTTTTTTTTTTTTTTTTTTTTTTTCTCTCTCCCTCTCCCTCTCTATTGTGGAGTATTGCAGTCTTATGTGGTTAGGAGGGGTGACTTGTCTGCCTTGGTTTTGGTTGGTGCCAGCCGTTGATCATGAAGATCGCGTTAGAGTCGCTGCGCTTCGCTTCCTGCCCGGGCCGCGAGCTGGACCGCATCCTCGCCGCCAACGGGAGCGACCCTGCGGAATGTGACGATATAGTGGCATCAATCTTTGAATCCCTCGCGCGAGGCGGCGGCACCACGGCGATCTCCCAGGGCGCCGCGCTCCTCGCACACCTGGACTCCAAGAAACACTCGCCGATCACCACCGCCGCCGGCAGCGAATGCGCGGTGGACAGGGTCTTTGCTCGTCTGCACGACTTGGCCAACGAGATGGACGCGGCCAGTGGCGACGGCGGCACAGTTTTGCGCGAATTCGTGAGGGAGACGGGCTCTCGGGTCGCCATGTTTCTCGTTTCGGGGGTCTTCACGCCCGCGCACGGAGTTCTCCACGGACACTTGTCAAGCACCACCGCATCCAACACCTTGCTGTCGCAGGTCTCGAAGGCGGAGACCATCAGGTATGTGCCTACACCTAGGATCCGCCCCAATGGTTTTCTCTAACATGACACCGTCCAGTCTCGCTCTTGAAAAGGCCGAGCCGATGCTGGATAACCCGGCCCTTCAGAGTCTCCCAGTGTCCATGGAAGTTCTCTCGCTGTTGAACACTCTGATTGCACCGCTTCTGATGGACCCTAGGGGATTTCAGAGATTTGCGCAGACGGTATGACTTTACTTGCACAGTGGCAGCCTTCACCACCTAATTCATCTTTCTTCGGAAACAAATTGCAGCATCTCGTACTAATCCGGCGAACGATGAGAAGAATGGAGATGACACTAGCCACTGCCGGCGAGCAGTCATGGTCGTCCCGCGGCCCAACAATGATGCTCCGATACCCACCCTCTACACTACTCGGATGCATCGCGCGTTGCGACCCCGCCGATGCCCGGTGGCTGTTTTCGAAAGTGGGAGCCTCCAGTAGCGTCAGTGCCACTCAATCGCCTCTATCGTCAGAGTCCCTGCAATGCCTTTGGGCCGCACTACATTTTGCAGTGCCGCCGCAGCTCGCCACAGCGGCTCTGCAGCTTGTCATTAACACAGTTTCAACTCAATCACTGGGCCAAGACGATTTAGATTCTTCAGAAAAATGTCTCAGTACACTACTGTATGTCCTCTACTATTTTTGTGAAAGCAAGCCGATGATGCTGCTAGTCGCGTCCTATTTGTCTATGAAGCCGGCAGTGGCGTATGAGCACCTCGCTGATCGCGTATTCACAATAGTTCAGAACTTGGTCGAGACAAATTGGGAGTTCTGGTTGGAAAGGGTTTTTAGGTGGAGGTGAGAACCAGTCGTGGTCAACTATGATTGTTTAGTTCCTGATCTGCGGAAGATATGTCAATGGCGACACAGATGGGCAGTGCGAGGCACTGTCGCTGCTGTTTCATCCTGCTCTCGAGTCATGGCGCTCCAAAGAGGATTGTATTGGCTTTCCCACCATTGCCTTAATTCAGCAGGCAGTATCGAGCATGCAGGGGCTCTTGCTTAATGACTTCATTGCGTTTGCCTCTCGCTCTTTGATTGGAATCTGTGATACCAGGCTTGATGGTAAAATGAAATGCCCGTGCAATCAAGGTCTAATCGAGTGATAGGAGTGAAGTATTGGCTCGCAAATTCGGCACTAGATGCAAACTCAGTCGATGAAGGTGCAACATCTTACGCGTATACGGTCGAGCTCGCCGCGTCTGAGCTTACAAAAAGGGGAAATGACTCGGACGAAGCACTCGAGTTACTGCGAAATTGTGCGCAAAAGCATAACGTGTTGACGGCAACTTCGTGGAAGGTGCATATGTGTGTCAATCAAATGAAAGCCCTCACGCCAAGTCCTCGCAGTCTAGCGCTGACAAAATCCGAGCCAGTTTTACGTCGCTTTGGTCGTGTCTGGGCACGGCAGAATTTGAGGAAAGAACAGAGTCGGAGCTCCTTTCGTTTTTTCAAGAAGTTTGCGAAACCCCTGCTTTGCGGGACTTATTTTTGGATGTGCGGCCGTTTGCAGGACTGCTGGCTTGCTTGCATCGGAAGCAACCACAGATTCAAAGCCTTGGAACAGGAATCATCGCCCAGTTCTGCGGCAGCTACCCAATGCACGAAGGTGAAGACTTTTGAACCAACGGGGTACTGACAATACCAAGGATCTCCCATATACAATATGCTTTCAACACATATGGTTGTGCCAGCACTCATTCAAAAGGGTTTGAGTTTGCAAGACCTACCCGACTCGCTATCTTCAGACGGCACCAAGTCACCTACAGAAGTCTTCGTAGTTCGTCGACTTTCGACGTCGCTCGCCGTGCTCGCTCAGGCTTGTTCCTGTGCAATGTTTCGCGACCAAGCTGTTTCAGTCCTAGCAGGATCGGGACCGACATTCGGACTTGCGAGCGTTCTATCGGATCTTGCCAAACACGAATACATGAGGAAGGCTTCGCTTATGGGAATATTCGATGTCCGCGCGGTCGATAAGACTATTTTTGCTTGTGCGGAGAGTGAGCTTTTCAAAACGGTTCGCGGCTGTTCACTTTTTCATTTTTCGTCGGCTCATCCTCAAAGTTTCCAACACTTCCACTCCAAATTGCAGCACATGAACGAACTTCGCCTTCTTGACCGCGTGATGCTATTGACGCTGGCGGTTGGGATGGAGCGGCCGCCGTCGTTTCTTCGCGAGGAGATCAAAATGCTTTTGCAGATATGCCGCGGTCATCCCCAGATGGCGCATCGCGTCGGCCGAAACATCATGAGACACTTTGGGCGGTACGCGGACGGCGTGAAGGAGAATAAGGGGGGTCGGAGCGAGGAGCGCTGGCTGGGCGAGCTCTTGGAGCTTGCGCGGTCGCTCGCCATGACATGAACAATAACACTAGGCCGTCCAGCACCAGCTTTTTTTTTTTTTTTTACCCCCTTCTCTTTCTCTCTTTCCGTGTGAATCTGAATAGCAGTGCCCGAACCCGCCAACACTTTTTTCTTTCACACTGCGTAATAAAAGCCTTGTCAAGATCAGAATGGCGGCTCTCACTCACAGCGTGAGCACAGAGCGTGATTCACCTTCCCTTTTGCTTTATCCACAACTTCTTCCGGCAGACTCCAGAGTGAACACTTAGTCCTTTTCAACACTCGCAGAACTGCCCAGACCTAAAGCTCTTGGCGCGCGGCAAGGTGCGCGACCTCTACGACATCGACGACCGCCACTTGCTGTTCGTGGCGACCGACCGCATAAGCGCGTTCGATGTGATCATGAAGAATGTAACGTCGATGCCCAAACGACAGTCCGCCTCCTCTGTGAAAGAGCTCATCTTGTCGCTGCCGTCCCTTTATTCCAACACATAGGGCATCACCGACAAGGGCAAGCTGTTGACGCAGATGAGCGTGTTCTGGTTTTCGTTCCTCGAAGACATCGTCAGCAATCACCTCGTCACCGCCGACATCAACCAAATGCCTGCGTCGGTCCAAAAGTACCGGGACCAGTTGGAAGGCCGCTCGATGCTCGTGAAGAAGCTGAAGATTGTTCCGTGCGAGGCGATTGTGCGGGGGTACCTCTCTGGTATGAACAACTCTCTTCATTAAGCGCATACTGACCATTCGCTGTTCCTTCTTTCCTTTTTTGGCCGCATGTTGGGTCCGTGTAGGGTCCGGTTGGGCTGAGTATCAGAAGAAGGGTACAGTCTGCGACATCAAATTGCCGCCAGGGCTTCGGGAATCGGACAAGCTCGACAAGGCAATTTTCACTCCCAGCACAAAGGCTGAAATCGGGGACCACGGTTAGTCTTGAACAAGAGCGCCCAACCGAAACTGATCGCAAACGGAAATCAGACGAGAATATTCATCCCGATAAGCGTGAGATTAATTCTTGAGCAATTTGAGTCAGGTGTTTTTACAGTCTCAAAATATTAGTGGCCCAGCAAATCGGCTCGGAACTAGCCAAGAAGATTGAGGAAATAGCTCTGAAAATCTATACAAAGGTAGCGTGTCTGGAGAAGAAATCCGCCCAACAATTTTCGGTTTTTTAGGCCAGCAACTATGCTCGGTCAAGAGGCATCATTCTTGCGGACACAAAGTTCGAATTTGGACTTGATGAGTCCGGGAACGTTGTTCTTGCGGATGAAGTGCTCACACCTGGTAATTCAAGCGTCAAGCATGGAAGCCCACGGAGCACTCACATCCTCCACAGATTCTTCCCGATTTTGGCCCGCTGATAAGTATAATCCTGGGAGTGCCCAACCGAGGTCTGCAACGTTCCTTCTTTGCCTAACACGACTGGAAAAAGCTTAGCTCATCTTGCCTCGCTCACCGAGCAGCTATGACAAGCAGTTTTTGCGCGACTATCTACTTTCCGTCAACTTTGACAAGAAGACTGGCATAGAATTGCCGGATGATATTGTCCAGAAGACTGTCGCAAAGTACCGGGAAGCCTCGGCCATCCTTACGAAACCGCGAGGGCAGGTGTCCAACCCGAATAAGGTTTAGGATTTAAGAATAAAATGTAACTGGGCACTGGAATCTATGTGTCAGTTATTGATGCAGGAAGTCCCACCTCTCCCTCCTCAACAATCTCTGCTGGAAGGATTCTCGTTTGCCCCGTTCTAGCATTAGCCTGTTGGGCTTGCCAAAAAGGTCAACCCGATGACTGCAACCAGATGACTGCCTGTTTCTCCCTGCACGGCTGGATGGATAGCTCCCAGAACACAGAGGAGCGCCTTTGTTCATATTAATATGTGTGGTGTAAATGAATTACGAGCATTGGAGTGAGTACTGATAGGGAGGCATTGTTTTTGTTCCTTTTTTTTTTCTCGCCATTTGAATACACCCACAAGGGATGTCCGACGACGCGTATGAATCCGTTCTTCTCGTAGTCAAAGAGTGCATGGTGTACAGGTACTCCACGCCAGTGAAATACGAGGATTCCACCGACTAATACCGGCGACTGGACTTCTTCTGCGATCAACATCGTTCGGAAGGATTCCACCTCGGGCGAACAGCCGAGGATATCGGTGGGTTTGTTGCATGCGTGGAGCTTGATTGGTGGCGATGGATTGGAGCTGACAGAAACGCCGTTCCCTCTCCACACTTTTGGCTCGGTCCAGGGCGTCCGATTGGGACGTCAACCAGTTTCTCTGGAAGGGCCGGCTTCGGGTCGTAGCGAAAGGAGACGATCTGTTCATCAAGCTGGAGGTAACATCGCCTATTTGCGCCACCGCCTCTCCACACGACTCATCCTGGTCCTTTTCTTCAGGACAGCACTACAGGTTCGAACACTCTAACCAGCAGCTATCGCTTTTAACGTAAACTGCCGACTGACTGTTGTCGCTATTGCATATTGAAGGTGAACTCTTCGCTCAATGCCCCTACAATATGGATGGCACCAGCGTCGAACCAGTGTTGGACTCCAGCCGGTACTTTGTCTTGACGATCGTCGACATAGCATCAGGTCAGCGAACATGCCCGTTGCAGTTGAGCGGCATGGTTCTGACTTGGGGGCGGATTGCGCTCGGCGATCACGTACCACCCTGCAGGAAAGCATGCTTTTATTGGCATGGGATTCCCTGAGCGCTCTTGGGCGTTCGATTTCAACGTAGCGATCCAAGATCACGTAAAGTCGGTGGACTGTTCTTCGATGCTTTTCGCTGATTTACGACCCGTTCGTCCATCAGAGTCGTCAAAAACAAGAATGCCCCGAAATTCACAGGAGCCATTAAAGGTGCTCCGCCACCGGACTTCAGCCTCAAGGAGGACCAAAAGATTGTGATCAACATAGGAGGTGTAAGTGCATATTCTCTTTCAAATTGGTGTTGAGAGATTCATCTGGTCGAGCAGATGGGTGGGAAGAAGAAGGCAAAGCAAGACGGAACAACAGAAAATGGTTTGGATTCGGGATCATCACTCGTATGTAAAAGTATTAATGGTCTTCATAGCAGCGTCCGTCCTTTTACCTCCCCCCCCTGCAAGCAAGCTTGCGTTTACGCTGCCCCCGCCGCCAAGCACGAACGCAACCCCAACAACTGCACATGTTGCATCATCAGAGTCGTATGACCCTTTCTTGGCAATTTCGCAGAGCCACCGCGAACAGCCGACCATGCCACCCAAGCCGCCCTCAACGGCGAATCTCAATTCGAGTATTTCGCAAGAGGCTGACGACGGCTGGGCCAACTTTGGCGATTTTGTTGGGTAAGGCAATGTTTCGTTGCGGTCTATTCTTTCTCCTGGTTGTTCTAAAGGGGAGATCATGGCATACGATAGGGCGAACGAAACTGGACAGGATGGCTGGACCAAGTTTGAATGACAAGGGTCCTTGGTCCTGCAAACACAATCAACACGCAGTCTGTCACTTCCGCCCTGTCTACATTCGTCAAAACATAATTTTCTGTGAACATGGTGCCAGCCGCAGAGAAAACGAGTAATTCAGCTATTTGATCGAGCGGACGAAGTGGTGTCGCATTTTCTGGCGTCGGTTGTGGCCAATTCTTACCTTGAATATGTAGCCCCACTTAAAAGCTTCATTGAATCATTTTGCAAACGCCCAGGCTCAAAATAGTTGCTCAATGTGGGTGGGCTTGTACAGTTTTGATTATGTACTATGGCAGAACTCCTTCACGGGGCGGCAGTCGCTCCTTTTTTTCCAGCCAGACCTCGGACGGATATGTCGTACACGATCTCCTCCACCCGCTTGACCTGGAGTGCATTGGAGATGGACACTTACAAGTCAGGAGGGCAGAATGCGGACATTTCGTGCGGTTTACTCTAACACACCTCATACTTGAGCGAATCAAACCGCTTCCGCAAGCTGTCGTTCTTCAAGTTGAGCATCTGAAATCCCGCGTGCAGGTCGCTGACGAATTTGTGAATCTCGAGCGGCCGCGAAAAGTCGCCTGCAGTGACGCTGTTGACAGCTAGTCTCGTCAGTTCGGATGTTAGGGAGATGATACCGTGGAGGTATTCCTCTATGCTGACGTGAAAAGTTTGAACGGAACTATCCAACGAGACAGGAACTTGACAATCAAAAGGAACGCGTGAGAATCCAAATTACTTTTTGTTGACGCCCAAAAACTTGCTTACCCCCAAGAATCTGCTCCGCTTCCTGAGTTGTCAAAAGTCGACCGTTCTTCATGTAATACGCGTATGCGGAAAGAAAGCAAGCTACAGAAGCAAAATGATCAATGCAAATTCCTAGGGTGGTTCAACAGTGTAAGCTACGACTCACCTGATTGCAGAGGAAATGTCCACATCGAATTGTACCTGAAGTACTGGTCGGGTGGTGTCAAGCTAGCCAGCTTTGAAATCTGAGATCGAACTTGTGCGAGACTTTCCAGAGCTTTTGTCCCTTGCAGTGTAATGTTTTCCTGGGTCGCGTTGGAGTGAACTGCGTTGAGTTGCGCACCTTTGCGTTGTTACATGTTTTTAGGATTTGTTGTCGTCATGGAACGTGGACGAAGATAAGGAGTCAGCGGGTGGGAGGATAGCGTCCTAGCCGTTCGATCGACAGAACGCCAACGCCAACGAACCAATCGCGCGGGTCAGCTTTTCGAGCTCCTTGACCTCCTGTCGAATGCCGTCGCGCAGGGCGGTCTCGTCCTCCAGCTCCCTCGCGATCTGGTCAAAGATGGCAAGCATGATTTCGTCCCGACTTGTCCTGTCTGGTAGAAAATCAAAATTCAAAATTAAAATAGAAAAAAAAAAAGTCAGGTGGGTTCCGTTTGTGGCGCTGGCGCAACGGCGGCCACATTGTCGCCAATCTGATCTGGACCTCCCCACAGTGTTACCCGCCCTCACTCGAATTTCCAGATCTACCCTCCATTGCAAGTTATGGTAAGACAGACCGTTTGCTTGATTCTCGCGAGCGATGCGCTTACCCCTTCCATGTGCAGTCGAACTGGCTGAGGATTGGCCTCTATGGCGGCCTTCACTTCGTTCAATTGGTCAGTTCGAATGAAAGCCATTCTCTTATTGCAGGGATCTGCCAATCTAAACAGCCCGTAAACGTTGTCTAGTTCACGTCCCTCTTGACGCTTGGTGGTATCGCCGACCAAGCTCGCTACGGACCGTCCAAGGTCTGCATCCTTTTCATCGAGGACTATAGGGACGATGTAAGCAACCCCGGTTACTACCTGTTCTCCGCAAATTCCACTTCGTGTTCAGGCATTATGGGGTACGCTTTTCGTTCTCTTACTTTTTTTCGATATTTGACGCTATCAATCTGCAGTCTTGCCGCCGCTGGTATGATCCTTGCGCTTGTCATCGGCGGTGTGTCTCTCTTGTACATTATTCGTTCCGAATTCCGTGCGGTTCGCCTTATCTTTGGCATGGCAATTCTCGCCGTCGGTTATACTGCCATCGCTTTTATAATGGCTGTCGTCGCGGCAGCCGGTATCGACCACACATGCAAGCAGTTTCAAAGCGAAGGATTCAGCTGCGGAACTATTTTCACAGGCGGTTTCTTCGAGACAGACACCCAATCCACGTTCACTAAAAACCTTGGCGTTATTCAAATGTCGGTGGTATCAGCCTGGTTTTGCTTTGCTTCTTGGGCTGCCTACGCTGCGCTGGAGTTTTTGGTGAGAAAAATACCTTTTTTTTCTCATTTTAGCTTGCAGGAACGTGGCGCTAAATGAGAAACTTCAAATAGAACTGGCGAAACTCGGTTTGAAGTGAATGTTCGTGTATCTGTCAAGAGGCAATAGATGTTCCCATTTGCTTTTGTTCGATTTGAAGGGAATTTTCTCATTGAAGCGAGACAGAAATTGTGCGAAGCGGAATATTCGAGAAGGGGTGGAGTCAGAGAGACGACAGAGAGAGAGAGAGAGAGAGAGAGAGAGAGAGAGAGAGGGAGGGAGAGAGAGAGAGGCAGGCAGAAGTGAGGCACGGTTGGGTATCCACTTTGACAAGGAAGGCGGAGGAAAAATATTGGAACAAAACAATCAAACAATCAATCAATCAACTCAACCACTGCCGCTTCGCCACCAAACCGATTTTTTTCCCCTATAAATACCGGGGGAGCAATGCTCCTTCTGCCCAGGCAAATTTGTGATTGTGATTCGTCCAGTTTCGCGTGCGCACACCCCCTCCTTCCCGATCGTAAAGAGCAACCCGCAGTTACCCTCCCCAACTTCAGCTATGCAAATCTTTGTCAAAACCCTCACCGGCAAAACCATCACCCTCGAGGTCGAGTCCTCGGACACCATCGAAAACGTTAAGGCGAAGATCCAGGATAAGGAGGGTATTCCCCCTGATCAGCAGCGCCTGATTTTCGCGGGCAAGCAGCTGGAAGACGGCCGCACCCTATCCGACTACAACATCCAGAAGGAATCTACTCTCCACCTTGTTCTCCGCCTGCGTGGAGGTATGCAGATTTTCGTGAAGACCCTCACCGGCAAGACGATCACCCTGGAGGTTGAGTCGTCCGACACCATCGAGAACGTCAAGGCGAAGATTCAAGACAAAGAGGGTATCCCTCCCGACCAACAGCGTCTTATCTTCGCCGGCAAGCAGCTCGAAGACGGCCGCACTCTGTCCGACTATAACATTCAGAAGGAATCCACGCTACACCTTGTCCTGCGTCTGCGTGGCGGTATGCAGATTTTTGTGAAGACTTTGACTGGCAAGACCATCACTCTGGAGGTTGAGTCGTCCGACACCATCGAGAATGTTAAAGCGAAGATCCAAGACAAGGAGGGTATCCCCCCAGACCAGCAGCGTCTGATTTTCGCTGGCAAGCAACTCGAGGACGGTCGGACTCTCTCGGACTACAACATCCAGAAGGAATCCACCCTCCATCTTGTTCTCCGTCTGCGTGGCGGTATGCAGATTTTTGTCAAAACCTTGACCGGCAAGACCATTACTCTTGAGGTCGAATCTTCGGACACCATTGAAAACGTCAAGGCGAAGATTCAGGACAAGGAGGGCATTCCCCCAGACCAACAGCGCCTCATTTTTGCGGGCAAGCAGCTCGAGGACGGGCGAACCCTTTCTGACTACAACATCCAGAAGGAGTCTACTCTCCACCTTGTGCTCCGTCTTCGTGGAGGTATGCAGATTTTCGTGAAGACTCTCACCGGCAAGACGATCACCCTGGAGGTAGAGTCGTCCGACACCATCGAGAACGTCAAGGCGAAGATTCAAGACAAAGAGGGTATCCCTCCCGACCAACAGCGTCTTATCTTCGCCGGCAAGCAGCTCGAGGACGGGCGAACCCTTTCTGACTACAACATTCAGAAGGAGTCTACTCTGCACCTTGTGCTACGTCTTCGTGGTGGTATGCAGATTTTCGTGAAGACCCTCACCGGCAAGACCATCACGCTGGAAGTCGAGTCCTCCGACACCATTGAGAATGTGAAGGCGAAAATTCAAGACAAGGAGGGTATTCCTCCAGACCAGCAGCGTCTGATTTTCGCCGGCAAGCAGCTCGAGGACGGCCGCACACTCTCTGACTACAACATCCAGAAGGAATCTACTCTCCATCTTGTCCTTCGTCTGCGTGGTGGCATGCAGATCTTCGTGAAGACTCTCACTGGAAAGACCATTACTTTGGAAGTGGAGTCGTCCGACACCATTGAAAACGTCAAGGCGAAAATCCAAGACAAGGAAGGTATCCCTCCTGACCAGCAGCGCTTGATATTCGCCGGCAAGCAGCTCGAGGATGGACGCACCCTCTCGGACTATAATATTCAGAAGGAGTCAACTCTTCACCTTGTGCTCCGTCTCCGTGGCGGAGCTATCTGACGTAGCTTCTGTCCTCGCACCTCGCATTCCTCTGCCCTTCGCCTCACCTTTTCGTGTTTCGCCATGCCTCCTCGTTTTGCACCTCTCTCCTCGTCCTTCGCCCCCCTCATCTCTCCTCTTACTCGTTTTTCACGTCGCGCCGTTCCATTTTGTTTCGACAGAAGCTAGTGGAGGCAGGGGGCGTTCAATAAAATAGTCATCCCGTTCGATGTCATACTTTCATCTCTGTCTGTGCATTTGAGTCGTGCGAGCACCTGAGGCGTGTTCGTGTGTGGCAAGCGATCAATCGCTGTGCTTGCTGGCTGGCCAGCTTCCTCCGTTTATTGGGAATTATCGGTAGCGCAGCTGCCAACGGACGTTCCCGCCAGCCACACCCTCAACTCTTTTTCGCTCCCAAAGCTCACAGTCAGTCAAGCCTGATCGTCTTATCATCATTCTTCGTCATCATCTTCATCATCATCATCATCATCATCATCATCATGGTCGTGCGACCAGCATCATCGAACCCGGAGACGAGAGAGTCGACGCCGGGTGGGCTGCCCGGCGAGTTGTCACCGCCGTCGTCATTGTCATCGCAGCCGGAAAGGCCGCGTGCTGCTGCATTTGCGGAACCTGAATAAAAGGGTGCGTGCGTAAGGAATGGATCGTGGGTCGGTGCGACGGATGATGGCTCAGGCAGCTGCGCACCACGCTCGCTGCGTCTGTGAACAACAACCGAAGGTCGCCGGTTAGGACAGGTTCGTTAAAGGGAAAAGAGAACCTCCTTCAAGAACCTCCCTCAAACTCACCAGGCTGTATCGACCTTGGCACCTTGGGAACTTGGTTAACGAAGACGGGCTCACGGTCTGAGCACGTCAATAACATGAATAAAATGATGCCCAGCGACCTGTTTTTTGATGTTCACAAGAGGTAAGATTCATCAGTCATTCTTTGCTAACTTTCGCGTGGCTCCGACCAAATGTCATTCTTGCATCCATCGAAAATTCCCCCTCGCGTTGCCTCTGGCGAGCCATACATAGGAGTGCCTAATTATCACGTGGGTTTTAAATACTTTTTAATTAGCCCACACTTTTACCAAAGAACCGGTCGAGGGGACCTCCGCTAATTTTGCGGGCGGCACTCATATCGACAAGCTTCACGTTGAAGTCGGCATCAACAAGGATGTTCTGAAGCTATTATCCAACGTTTTATCAGCTATTAACGGCAAAAAAATCTTTGCAGAAGAAACGAGGAGCGAAGATTGATAAGTTGACCTTTAGGTCTCCGTGAAATACGCCGACAGTGTTGTGCAAATACTCAACGGCCTCTGCAATTCCCCGGAACAACTTGCGAACGCGATAAATGGGAATCCTGTCATGCGCATACAAGCAGGCGTGCAAGTCTCTGACGTTGATGCGGTTGCTGGGAGGCCTCTCGCGAAACGCCAAGTGTGGTTTTCCCACCAAGAGAGGATTGTTTGCCGTCCAGGGTGTCCCGCCGAGTTCCATGACCGAGATACAGATTGTTTGATCTGAAAAGTGATCTCGGAGGCCAACAACGAAAGGGGATTTGCAGAGCTTAAGCCTGTTATAAAGTGGATTTTGGTGGTAAATCTGAGGGTTCGGCGAGCGACTGCAAAACAGGAACCGAAAACTAACATTTCGACCTCTGCCGCTGTACCCATCAGGGCCAATGTAATCTTGACAGCAAGGGATGGGTAGTCTCTCCCGCCGGGGCCTCCACCTGCCGGCTTCCTCTGCCGCGTGCAAAAAATCCTCCCATTCGCTCCGCTGCCGACGACCTGTCCCCTTAGCGGCTCATACTTGCTCAGAAACCCTTCCGGCAACGGGTACCGCCCCCAAAACACGTCCGACACTATGGCGTCCAGCAGTCCCTCGCACCGCGCGTCCACCCCGCGCGCCTGCCACTCTGCCCGCAGCCGCACAAACTCGCTGTGCCGTTGCCGCTGCAGGGTCAGCCGCCCGCACGGGTGCGCAGAAGGCAGCGATATCTTGCGCGCGCCGCCCCCGCCGCCGCACCCCGTTACGGCTGGAACGGGCGCGCTGGCGACGAATCCGGGGGCGGAGCCGGTCCCGGGAGCGTCCGGGTTGGTGCTGGGAGCTGCGGCGTTTGGAGGCGGTGTTGGCGAGGGCTTGTGCGACGAGAGCGAAGGAGAGGAAAACGAAACGGGAGGCGACTTGAAGGGTAGCGGGAAGGGCGACGGCGGATGGGATGCTGGGGTGGGAAATGAGGCGGCGCTGGCGGCCGTCGCGGTGGTTGCGTTGGAATCTGCCGTGCCGCTGCAGGTTCGGATCGAGTCTGCTGTTGGAGTGGGCTGGCGAGGCGAGTGACCGGCTCCGCCCGAGAGCGTATCGTCGCAGCCAAACAAGGTAGTTGGGTAAAGGTACGAGTTGCCAGTCAGCAGCGACGCCGCATGTACAAAGGCATCGGTTGTCGACAAAACGCGTCGGGGATCCCACGTAACCCACTGCCAGACAGTTGCGGAAGCGCCGCTATCATTTTGATTTGCCTGAGTTACTCTCTTCTGGTGGTGAGGTTGACGAAAAGGTAACATTTGTCGAGGAGGAAAGCTGAACGCCCTGCGTTTAAGAGTGAATCGATATTGTTGGGATGGCCCGAGGGAACAGTGAAAGGAAACTTTTCGAGAGGATCGCTAAATGGCAAATGGTGGTCGTTGGTGAGAAGCTTCCCAATGGTGGAGCCGTTACCCTACCCTCCCGTTGATAGTGTACTAGCCGTGAGGTTAATCGTCTGCTGCTCGGGCACTTGGAACACAGGCGCAAGGGGTAGGATACAAACAAGCAAGCAAGATAGAACTTTGGAGAGAGACGGTGAGGGAGGTAGAGGAAGAAGGAGAGCGAAAGATAGAAGGAGCCACCGCGCGGCAGGCTGAAGAGGATTCCCTGCAAGAGAAACGAGTTTGACCGTTCAGCAGAAACGAAGGCGGCTCCAGTTGACAAACCGCCAGCTCTACCAAGTTTTCATGTCAGGGAAATTTTCGCGTCAAGACAAACTTTCTTGTTTCGCGCGCGTTTTCTTGTGGAGGCCAAAAACAGAAGACAAAGCGATCCGCATCATCAACGCCAAGTGGGGTGGGGGGGGAAGCGGGAAGGTGAAGAAGCGCGGGTGAGGGGCAGCGGGAGAGGGAGGCGGGGGCTTGGAGGCCTCGTCCGTGGACTTCATCTGGGAACACTTTTCTCAAACTCTGTTACTTGCTAGTCCCACACTCTGCGCATAACTTGGGTCTCCTTCCAGTGGGGACGTTGCCAATCTCTCCACACACTCACATTTCCTGCTCCCCGCTCTGGTCTCCGCTCTCCGGTCCTGTTCCAAAAATGGCCAACCGCGATGGAGCAGAAGAAGGACGGACCGTGTTCGAGATTTGGAAGCGAGCCGACGAAAAGCGGCGCCAGATCGAAGCGGCTGTTGCAGCGGTCAGGCGGCACACCGGTGAAGTCGTTGGGAAGCCTATACGGCCTGATGACGCCGGTGTTAGCGAGCTCATGGATGGCCTATGCAAACAACTGTTGGTATCGTCCTCGGATGACGCTCCTGAAAGGCTCCTCTGTGCATTGCGCAACCTGGTCACGACCGCCGTCCGGTGCGAGTACCTCGACTTTCTGCTTTTTGAGTCTGTCTTGGACGGCGGCATCTCCCAAGGTGATCGAAGTGAGATGGACCTGCTTTTTACGCCTGGACTGTCGCTATTGCGTGTGTGTGTGCTTTGTGGATTTTCTTGCCATGGAGCGCGTTGTAAGATCTTGTTCTGACCTGATGCACAAATCCACGTTCCCAGGTCTCTTAGTCGGCGAGCTGGTTCGAATCTCGTCCAAGAAGTTTCCTCCAAATGGTTAGTCGACAGATCGCCTATCCGAGACCAACCGATAGGGCTTATCGAACCACGTAGTACGACTAGAGGCTCTTCGCATCATTCAGCTCCTCTGCCTTATACATTCCCCTTCGGTTCGATATTTCGAAAGCGAAGATGCTATGGAGGTGGGTCTGCATTTTTGTTCTCCCTTCCCTCAGCATGCACGCCTTTCAACACTTGCAAACCACCAGCAACTCGTCTCGATGCTGAATGAAGCCGACGAGCTGACCACAATAGCCGTGCTTGAAACACTTGAGTGCATCCTCGCCGAGTCTCCGCCAAACTTTCGGGTACGCTCTCTCTCTCTCTCTCTCTCTCTCTCTCTCTCTCTCTCTCTCTCTCTCTCTCTCTCTCTCTCTCTCTCTCTCTCTCTCTCTCTCTCCGGTTGCCATACATCTCACAAGAGAAACCAGGCCTTTGAAAGCTCCTCTGCCTTGAAAGTTTTACAGAACATCACCATCCGCCGGGACTGCTCGCAATCCGTTCTGTAAGTCTTGACCGAAGATAGGGTAGGGGATACATTGGGAGAATGGAGGCTCACCTCTCATTTGAACAAAAAAAAAAAAAAAAAAAAAATAGCGTCAAGCTCGTAGAGTTCCTCATATTCTACCTATCCTCCGAGGGAGGCTCACCCGAACCCAGTCCTGCCACTCCGCACAAGAGCGACTCAAGAGACCACTCCCACGACCCGCAAAGCGACTCGGACGCTTTGCGGCCGCCCCCGCCGCGCCGGGCCCCCCGCGCATCGTCCGCCAAGCACCGCCTCCTCGCCCGCTTCTTTGGCGACGCGTTTCTGCGTCGTCTGGCCGCCGCCACCGCTGCTGCTGCGGCTCCCACACAGCCGGCGGCGGCCGCGGCCGCCGCCCCTGCGTCCCTCGAACGGCGCCGGCCGCCGCCGCCGCAGCCGCCCCGGACGCCCCAGATTCCAGGGCAAAATCCGAGCCTCGAGATCGTACCTTCGTTTGAAGCCAAAGAGCGGGCAGGGCCACCGGCGAACCGCGGCGGACGGGCTGCAATGATTGGAGACGGGCCGAGGATGCCCGGTGTAAGGAGGAAATAGAGGTCGGCGGCCCAAAAGTGCTGCAGCTCTGGGTATGGGGTTGTTGGACCACGTGAGAGACACCCAACAATAGAGCTACAATAGAAACGCCACGGGTCAAGCTCCCACAAAACGGCGAGTGTTGTTCGAGGGAGGTGATAAGCGGGCCGCCTTCTCGATATTTCAAGTAGGATGCGAAGAGTCAGTCAGTCCTGTTCCGGCCCTGATGGCGCTTGCCCCACGTACAATCAAACCAGCAAGAGGGGAGAAGGAGGACGCTGGAACGTCCACTATGGGAGAAAAGGTAAGCGGATTGGCAAAATTTCAGATTGTTGAGGTCTGAGGGGAAAAGTAGGAAGGGTTGAGGGGGTTACGTTCATTGGAGGGGTGGGGGTCCAAGCAGTTGTGGGATCATTCCTCTCAAAGGTCAAACTGTTTCGAACAAACGAGAAAAGAGGAAAGCCAAGCCATCGTCGAAATCGAATAGAGGAAAGAGAAATAGAACTTTAACACTGTACGCAGCACATTAGTAAGATGTGCGCAATTCTTCCATAGTCATCCAGGTGAGAAAAAGGAAAACGCACGGACGAGTTAGAGATCAGTCAAACGCTTGAGCGGCGCTTCATCGCGAGCGCCAACATTACAACGGATTGGACAGGCTCCTACCCCCTCCGTCTCTGTCTTTCTCCATTTCCCGGCCAACTGCAAGAACTCTCGACAGCACGAGTCCCCGACTGGCGCTTCCGCGCTCGTACAGGACCACGCCACCGGAAGGCGGGCCGGCTGCACCAACGGCCATGGAACCAGCCAGTGGCGAACCGAGGTCAAAAAGAGGGGTACCAACTCCGCCTTGTGGAAGCTCGGGGGTTGGTATTGATGACATAGCTGTTGATGAAGACGAGAGGGAGGACGTAGAAGACGAAGACGACAGAGTGGATCCTCCGTTTGTGGCGGCCGACGGCTCTTCGTTGCTAAGGCTGCTCACGACAGGAGAAGATTCCAAGAACGTGAGTAGGGCTCGCGAAGCGTGAAGAGTAGGGTGCAGAGAGACGAAGGTCATCAGTGAAGAGAAAGCAGAGAGGCGGCTGGAAATTGTCGATGGGTCGAATCGATCTGTTGTGGGCAGAATGAAGCTTGCTTAGACACTCACAATCGGTTGCGGTGTGAACGGCTCGCTTACCGAAAAAGGACTTCCGCGGAAATTCTGGCCAAGTTAAGACGGTCTTCCTATATGTAGCAAACTTTGATGCAAGTGAAGTGAAACATTTGAAGTTAGCTCCTATGTTAAAGGTGATCTGAGCACTACTCACGATAGATAAGTAAAAAGCTCTAAATTCTCTGTATCGCTTGTAAACGACAAACGTCCTTGGTGCTCGATTTCTGAAACCAAGTACATTGGCTCTCAGCAGCTGATTGAAAGAAAGTATGCGTTAAAAAAAAAGATCGTCTAATATTCTAATCACGGGTGACCTCACCTTAACTGTAACCCTGTACGCCGTATAGCCCTCCTCCTCGTTCGTGACTGGTTGATCCACCGAAATGTAGAGGCCGTTTTTGTAATACACGCTCGAAACAAGTGGTCCCACACCACTGCTTGAGGACGCCGACGAGCCCACACTTCCGAGTCGAGTTGGAGTCCAAGGAGTAGACGCGCTACTTGTATTCATCGTTCCAATATCCTGGTTGCGTAGTGTCCCGGATGAAAATGAAAATTGCGGGGAGCGGCTGCCCCGCCGCCTCGCGACGATTCCATCCGATGCAGATGAGGATGAGGAATAGGACGAAGATGAGGACGACGTGGAATCGGGAGAGGCTGGACGCATCATGCGGCGGGACTGAGAAGGGTCCGAAGGCGGAAGAGCAGCAAAATCTGATCTGAATTCGCTTGTGAAGGTTGTCGCAATGCCTGTCATCGAACTGCTCCTTCCAGCTCCTTCAGCCAGAGCCGACGGCGAGCTACTTGTTTGGTCGATACGCGTAGTCCCATCGGTGGTAGGACCGGTTGTGAAGTTTGAAAAGTTCAAATGAATCCCGAGGCCCCCCAAAGCTTTACTCACAATCGACTGGGCAGCTGAAGGGGAAAACGGGGAGACGGATGTGTTTCCAAAGTGCGGCGACTTTGGAAGGGAGACGTAGGACGACTGAAAGGAAGGAGACGCCGGACGAGCAGAAGAGCGGACTGGTGACGCCGGTCCTTTTTGACCGCGACCGCCGAAAGCTGTGCCTGTGCGGGCTAAATCGGTGGTGTGTCCAGCAGTTGGAGGTGGATTTGAGTTACCTCCGGTGGCCGCCCTGGGCGACGAGACCGAGTTGATGGAGGTTCCCGGAAGTGTAGGAGAGTCTGCATCCAGCCTTTTCATGCGGTCGAGGCCATCGTAGGCCCTCTCAGCGGATCCTGGACGGCCGCGTGCACGGCGCGGTCCGTCTCTCATTCCACCTGTTGATGCACGTTGGCGTTCGTGTCGGGCTGATCTCCGAGTTCGTCCCCTGGATACAATACTTTCTGCGTCGTCCCCGGGATCATAGGAGTAGGAAACTGTGCGGGCACCTGCGTGTGGATGAAACGCGTGAAGGATGCCGCTCTCGACATCTTCACTCCTAGTTATCGCCTCATCGTTCTCGTTATAGCTTTCGTCGTCCTCTCTGCTGCAGTCTTCACCGTCTGTCTCGCTGTACGCTTGTTCTTCATCATCGCCGGTTTCGTCATCTTCGTCACTACTCTCGCCAAGGGGAGCGTCCTCGTTCTCACTGCCACCATCCATCGTGTTCAGGTCCTCCAACTTTGGCGTGTTGCTCCCGAAAAAGCCGGGAAAGAGGATTGAATTGAAAAGTGGTGGTGGTGGTTGTTGTGCCATCGGTTGGATAGGTGGTGTGCGATGGGAGGCCAGTGACGTGCTGGTCACTTTCTCTGATAGGGATGTGAAAGTATCCAGCGACCGGGAATGCTCGCGCTGTTCCTTGAACGATGTATGGCTGAAGAAAGAGTCAGGTTCAGCGGATGGAAAGGGTGAAGAGGGCGTGTTCGGAGTTAAAGGTGTGGGAGAAGAGAAGGTGCTTGTGGGGGGAATGCTTAAGACGGTTGGATGCTGTGCGCGAGCCGTCACTGGTGCACCATTTGGTGTGCCAGGACGTGACAGGTGAATTGTGTTATTACTGAGAGAACTAAGGGTGGACAGCCTCTTGGAAGCACGACGGTGAGTTGAATGCGGCACAGCTGACGACACACTTCCCAGGGAGGGCCGGCTGTGGCGATGGGGGATGGAACGAACAGAGTTCAGGGACGAAACGGACGCTTTCGGATTTGGTTGTGTTTTAGGACGGTCAATCTGGTTGGTCATAAAAGGTAAATGCGCGCCGATCTCACGTTTCCTTATTACCTTCATTTCGGCGCTCGACCCGCTATTTGTGTTACCGAAAAGTGCCATGATCATTCCAAAAACGGAATTCTGCTGGCTACTGGTTGTTTCAGTCGATGCTACCGACGATCGTCGAGAGTCTGATCCTGTTTCCTTCCTTAGAGATTTCGCTTTCCCTTTTTGCCTCCGACGGAGGCTTCCACTTCCGTCTGCGTCATTGTCGATCGCAAATGTCGCCATCTTCCTGGACCAGGAGATCGTCGATTTAACCGATTCCCCGGGGGACCTACCACGCGAAGGTGCTCCAAACTGGGTTTCTGGCGGGTCGGGCCTCATTGCGCGCCGAAGATTACCTTCCAAGGCTCGTCGGTACTCCTCAACCGAAACAGCCTCTGACCCAGGGTACTCTTCCTCGTCGAAGACGTCCATGTAAGTGTTTGGAGCAGATCGTGAGAGGCCCGGCGCCGCATCGCTGGTGCGGCGTCTCACCGGCCCCGGCATTGCCATTAAAAGGTCGTTTATAACGGCGCGAAGATCACTATCTTCTCCCCCACCATCGTCGTCCTCATCATTCGCAAGCGGTTCGGTCCTGCTCTTCGAACCGCCTTGTGTAGTAACTGACTGAGGACGTCCTTTCCCAGTTCCAAGATGGTATCTCTCCTGCCTGTTACTAGCTTTCTCCGCGTAGTCTTCATCTTCCTCTGTCACTCCGGATAGCTGCCGAGCGAGAAGGTTGCCGAGAGAATGCGTCTGCTGGGCCATCATTCCACTCCGATTGGAGCCTGAACAAATATCCGCAGGTGCTGGTCTGATTTCCTCGTCACTTATTTGAACGCGCATCTCCAACCATGCATCAGCAGCGAAAGCTACTATGCCTGACGTCACGGTTGCGCCACTGGCCTCTGCCGCTTGCTCGTAATCGTCTTCATCGCCTTCGCCGTCATCGAGGCTGCCACCCACCTCCTCAAGGGCTGCCGCATTCTGCGCCGCCCACGCTTGAAGCTGGGAGCGATCGACTCCCCAATTGAGCGACTGGCCCGTGGCGGAAGATGACGCAATTGAAAGGGACGAAAGAGACTTCCGCGATTGGCGCCTATGATCAGGGTAAAGCTTTGCAGCCATTTCATCAAGAGAGTATCCCTCCACAAAATGCAGCGATCGCGCCGGAGAGACTGGAGGTGAGGATGCTGACGAAGACGAATTATTCGACGAGGCTGTGCGGTTTGGGAGTTCGCTAACCCGTTGCAGTGGCATCGGTGGAGGACTGCGAGAACCTTGCAATCCGGGATCAACGAGTTGGGGTTGGGGTGGAGAAGGAGGAGTTTGAAGCGAGTCTGGGGACGGCGGCAAAATAGGGTCATTGCGTGCTGCAGCGAAAGGTTGGGCATTGCCAAACGTGGATTGACTTTGGGCCGAAGGAGTCGATTTGTGTGGAGAGGTAGTGGGCCTGAAGCCAGGAATCGTCTCGGCCTTCTTGGAAATCACACCTTCCGTTTGAATGGTTAGCAGGCGGTCCACGGAAGAAGTATGTCCGACATCAAGCGGGCGATGCGATGGTTGTACGGCGGAGACCGAGGAAACGGAAAGAGGCAGATCGGACATCGTGGTTGAAGAGGTAACGGCTGCTTGAGAGTCAGCCGTTGTTGGCGAGACGGGCCAACGATGCGGCGACGAGTATGGATCCACAAGTCGGTTGCGGCTTGAGGAGGAGAGTAAGAGCGAGGCAGTGGCGGCAGGGTTAGTGTGCGCAGGAGACGGTGAGGGTGAAATTGGAGGAGGCGGGGGAGCTGGAGCAACAGGAGTGTGCGAGCAATGAAAAGACGGCTGGGGAGGCGAGGGCGACGACGGCGAGGAGCCGCTTGCAGGGTCGTCGATGGATGGAAGCAGAAGTAGTGGCTGCAGCGTCTGGAGCGGCGGCGGCGGCGACGGCGGCGGCGGCGGCTGCATGCACGAAGCAGAGTGAGGGAAGGAAGGGGAGAAAGGGAAATGGAGAGAGAGAGAGAGACAGAAGAGAGAGAGAGAGAGAGAGAGAGAGAGAGAGAGAGAGAGAGAGAGAGAGAGAGAGGTGATGGAAAGGCAAGTGGGCCGCAACGGAATGAAGAAGGGCGCGGACGACAAACGGTATAGGAGATTGGATTCTCTCTGTCCCTGTTTCTGTCTCTCTTTCTCTTTCTTTCTTTCTCTCTCTCTCTCTCTCTCTCTCTCTCTCTCTCTCTCTCTCTCTCTCTCTCTCTCGATCATATCGCGCTGTGTGTGTGCGTGTGTGTGCCGCTCCTTGCCCAAAAAGGGTAAGCCAATAAACCATCAGCAGCAAAATTCAGCACGTGACCGAACTGGGTGGCGTGGGCAATCTGGGACAGTAATGATACCAGTCCAAAGCAACTAAGTCCCGCAGGTCACGGGCAGAAAAAAAGTTTAGAATCTCTTCTTGAACATTCGTTGAATTGGTTATTGTGTGTTTCACTTTTCCGCGACGCCATAATTATTTTGGCAAAAGAACTTGTCAGGGGAAATGGGCAGGCCTGAGAGGCAGGGGCAGTCTGTCTGCGTGTTGTGTCAGGGAAAACGGGGTTCAATGTCAGGGAAATCAGTTGGGGAGAATTTTAGCAACAAAATCCAATTTGGGACGGTGCGCACAATAAACACATAAACAAAGAGTAATTCACCCAGGGAATAAGGAAGCTCAGGGGCCTCAGTAGACTGCTAAAAAAAGCACACGCAACATGCAACATTGGCTTTAAGCCAGGCAAAAGCATAGCACTGGTGGGGATTCAAGTGTGTGACAGTCTGTCAACTTGATTTGATTTGTCCTTTCTGTCTGTCTTTTCCTCTGCAGTACCGCAGTTACCCCAGACCCGCAACGCGCTCTGTCTGCTGACCTGCAACTCCCCAGCCAAGTCTATTGTTGGACGAGAGGATTCTGACAGGTACCATGTGTCTCCAACATAAGTGGACTTCACCCCTCATGGGCCACACAAGCACATTGGGAAATAAGGATCGGTGGATAGACAGATAATACTGCAATCTGGGCTTATTCTATCTGCAGTGCGGTTCAGGATTAGGCAAAATTGCTTAACTGGCCCCGATGTGCGGTTAGGATATGGTCAGGATAAGTATAACAAATTGCTTTTCCTGGTATGTACAGATTGCCTTGCATTTAAGACTGTTGTCTAATTAAGTCATAGTTAGCGGTGTGATTCCTCCCAGTTTGTAGTTTAACCGTGCTTCATAGCTTTTTTTGCTGTTTGCAGTTATGGTTCAGTTATAAGTCTTGGTTGCACTGGTTAGGATACATTTAAGAAGGGTTGGGTTGGGATACAGTATCAGTTGAGTCATTTTTATCCAATCCTAAACTATGGGCTGGAAAAGAGACGTCTTTTGTCTGTCCGCTTCCTGTATAGACGGACTACCCTCAAAAAGACAAGTTACAAGATGTTCCTCGTCACTCTCTGCATCAAAATACCAACAAAAAGCTCCTCCCACTGAGCTTTCGCTGCAAGAGACGACGAATTGTTTTGAAGGGCACGAATGTAAGTTTAAACTGTGCGAAAAGGTTTAACTCGTTCTGTCGACCCATTTCCAACGAAAGTCACAGGCAATTCTTAATTGTTGAGCAGCCTGGTGGACAGTCATACATGTTTACATTCTTTTCCTTTGGTGGTTTGCGTTTCCTCACATTGCCTATGTCATAAGGTTTTCCTTCGTGCTGGCTTTTTGCTCTTGCCCACACCTTTGAGGAATGTCAGTCTTGGACTATGTGTGCAGGAGCGACATCTCACACAGTGCATGAGGTGGTGATGACTTGGGTGCAATATGTGTCACAAATAGGATTTGCCATTTCTCATTGTAAAGTAAGAGCTCATTGAGAACCTCAACTATGGCCAACGCTTTAAGGGGCCGGGGTGGGATTGGTAGCAGCCGAGAGAAAAGTGTCTATTTGGGGACGAGGAGGAGGGTGCCTCGAAGCGCATTTTTGGTCTCCTTTCCGAAACTATTTTCTCTTCCTCTGTTCGCTCAGTATCTTTTTGTTCTGTTTTCGATTTTTCTCATTTTTTTTTTAAGGTACACTATAAGGCCAAACAAAAACGACAAGCAAAGTGGAGAAGAGGGGCAGAACAACTAGGGGGGGGTGGTGAGAGAGGTGAGAGAGAGGGAGGAGAGTGGGGGAGAGGGCGACGAGTCTGGGTGAGAAGAAGGGGCCGAACGTTCAACAAAAAGAGGTGTGCCCGAAAGTACAAGGGGGAAAGCTGTAAACGAGAAACAAAAAAAAAGATAAAAAAGAGAAAGGCAAATCACGGGCTGAGCCCAAACCGGTGCCGTTCTCGTGACTGTGACTGGTGACGGGCGGCGGAGGAGAGAGAAGAGGGAGCAGTGTTACCGAAAGGAAAGGAGGGAGAGAAACAGGCACGGCGAAGGGCCGAAACACAAAAAAAAGAAAGAAAAAAAAAGAGAAAAAAAAACGAAAAGAAAACCAGGATATGGAATTGGCTTGTCTCTTCGACGTCTAGTACGATAAACACCATCAATCACGAAAAAAGCAAGGAAGGACAAAAAGGGGGGTTGGATGGGGGGTTTGGGGAAGACGCGAAAAAAAGAAAAAAAAAATAGAAAGAAAGCTGACGAGCTTTCAAGAAAGGGGGGTGGGCAGGACGGGGGACGAAACGACAAGAATGAACAATCACAGTGCAAGCCTGAAATATTTAAATGTGGGGCATGGGCTCGAACAAACGCCACCTAAGCTTCTCAAAACAGGGGGTGGGAGTAAGGGGGGAAGGGGGAGGTGACGGGGGGGGAGGAGGGAGCGGTGTAGGTGCCGGCGTGCGAAAGTAGTTGAGGAGGGGACTGAAGGGAGGATGCGGGAAACTGTACTACAATATGGCTCAAAAAGGAAGGGGTTCACTCGTTCCAGAAAATACGGAACTCCCACCGACGAACAAACACAAAACACCCCGAAAGAGGGCAGGCGTCAACCAAACAAAAAGGACAACGCCATCGGCAAAGTACCAAAATGTAAGCTTGTCACGCGCCGGTTCGGATGCCCGTTTCGTCGACCTCGTTGACAGTTTCCGAGGGGCGGAGAAGAGCCGGTGTGATGAAGAAGTTTCGGTAGTCTGGATGCCGGGTAATGCCGTACGGAGTCTTTCCCCAGAGAGTCACATCGATCATTTGCAGGTCGATGGCGACTCTCAACGGGAAGTTTTTAAACATCAGAATGACTCCTTGCTTCGATATCGTGTACGCGCCTGTGCATCTGGCACCCAGTGTAACTTCAACCTTCCGTTCTTGGCCCAATCTAGCTTTGTTGGATTTCGAGCAGGTGCCAACGTACGTAATAGCATAATTGGGGGAAAGGTGGCCCAAAGTAGCACCAAACGATGAAGCAGAAACGCCGACTTCGATTTCGGCATCGTCTTCCACAATGAGCCCATAGTTCTGGTTGTGCATAAGCATGAGATACCACGCCATCACATTCTTGTAAACGAGTGACATCTCGCCATGACGAAGCTGAACTGGCCGTCGCTCGCCGTTCTTGTAAACTCTGAGAGGGTCCATACTCGTCGCAGGGCTCACCGACCAGTCGATGCACCGCTCGGCAGCGGGAGAAAAGGTCCTCGCGGTCCAAATCCATAATGAGCTGCGCCTCTGACGACAAACGGTGCATAACTTTCGCAATGTGCGAACGACGCCGTGCCGCGCGTGAATAGTGCATAACGTAGATTTGATCGATGACGCCGGCAAATTCTGGTGCGAGACCGTACACTCGCTCGGAGGGATGGAGGAACTCCGCTGTTGACACTGGGCCCCAAGATTCGTTTGCCAGCCGTGATGGCGGGACCCAAGGGAACGGAGCTGGACCCATAAGATGGGAGGGGACTTGGCCGCCTTTGTCAACACCGCGTGGTGACTGAACGGGCGGCGAGGTAAGATCAGCTGGCTCTGGCCTTTCCCTCTCGGTCCGTTTCCTACGCTCCATCCCCTGATCGACAACGTGTTTCACAACGCTGAGGGCGCATTGAACATTGGACTTCTTGATTTTCACGTGCGCGCAAACTCGGCAGGGAAAAGACAGCTTGCTCCCAGTCGACATAAATGTCATCAACTGTGTTGGGAACTGTGGGGCTCTGTCAGGGTCCTGGTAGCTCGCTTTCAGCACGAAACGGTCTCTAACATAGTCTGAGCCCTTCTTGAGAATAGTGCCAATGTGACGTAGTATCGTGTCTCCCGCGGTCCGACGGTACCGAACCAGATTCACGTCGATGGACAGGGCCGATCCCCCAGGAAACAAGGTCGAGAGTTCATACTCATTGTTATCGAAGAATTTCGCCGCGAGGTGAAAGGTTTGGGTTCCGGCAGACTGCGCCTTGAATACCCAGTCCGACACCAAACGCGGTTCTGCGACCGGCTCGGCCACGGCTATCGCGAGGGAATGAAGGAGCAGACAGCGGGTGTACCGGTCGTAGCTAAACGGGTCATACGATGGCCTCTCCGATCCAGGATCCAGCGGCTCGGGCGGGGGACATAGCGAGTCCAGCTGCTGCAAAGCTGTGGCAAGAGCGCGAGGCGAATACGCCGAACTGCGCTGACTGAACGACACAAGGTTTGGAATTTGACGAACAGGCTGCTCATGTGGCCTATCTTTAAAGATCTCGGTCATCATGTCGCAGTTGCCCAAAATTGGATCCCGCGACGATAAATCGGCGTCGATCAAGCCAGCGCCAACCACATTTCCCTGTGCCTTCACGTTCTCGGTGCCTTTTCTTGGAGAGGCCCCTCGTCGCACTTTCTCAGGGTGCCAGTTTGGAGCAATGAATTTTATCGGCATCGCACTCTCTCGGCGAAGTTGACGGGCAACGTCAATAATCGCTTCTCGACGACCTGGCTCAACCTCGCAGCTCGCCTGAGGCGGAATCACAAAAAGGATCACGGGCAGCTTCGCGGAAAAGTTGACAGACTTTGTGAAGTCAGCTTGAGTTTCTGCAATCGAGTACAATGGTATATGGATGGGTCGCGAATACGCTTGATTTCTCGAGAGCATCGGAAGGTGAGATGCGTGCGCATCCGTTCCGTACCATTCGTACTCCTCCAGCGCCTTGTCTGGGTGTGGCACCACGCCAATTTTGGTGAAATGCAGTGACGCATTATGAACCAAGATCCCCTATCACGTGCGAAAACCAAAATTAGAACAGCCACTTCAGCAGGTTGAATCATTAAAAACACGACTAACCGTTATCTTGTCGGTCACCAAAGCGTCTGCGCCGTCGGCCATCCGCTCGTAGTCATCTGAAATCTGGAACTGGCACTCTGGCATGGTCGGACAGTAACCGACACCCTCGTCCTTTCCAGCTAAAACGTCGTCATGGTATTTTGCGAGGTGCAGGAACTCTCCCCGCAGCGACGAGTCGAAAACGATGGTGTGCTCGGAGCGCGGACGCTCCATAGTTCGTTTGAGCATCAAGGGTCCATCCTGCAGCATATACCCAAAATGCGGCGAGGTCTCTGGGAGGTTTGCCATGCGGAGACCCTTCATGGGACGGACTGGCGGAGACGGGAAGGAGAAGTTGAACTCTGAGAATGGGAGCGGGTTCGTCAGTGGCCACAGCCTCTCTGACGGCACAACAGGCTCCTTCACGCTCGGGACCGCCGCTGGCGTGGCTGGAGTTGATGGAGATTGCTGCTGCTGATGCTCGGGTGCTGGTGGCGGTGGTGGCGGTGGCGGAGAGGGCAGCCGTGGCCGATCGGCAGACACAACCGGCCACATGTCCGGGGAAGGGTTCGGCGCTACGGGTGGGGTGGTGGTGGTGGTCTGAACATTGGGTGCTGGTTCCACGATCTTGATGACAGTGGTGGCAATGATCGGGACGACCTGAGCTGGTGGGGGTGGGTGGTGGCTCGCCAGGTCCACACGACTTGGCGGTCTGAATGCGATCCACGATATCGCGAGGGCGATCTGCGTCAGGAGCACCAACACCAGGATGAGTCTGCACCACTTTGAGCGAACAATTGCCGTGAACAGCGCTGGTGGAGGTGGTGGGGAGGGCGGTGGTGCTAGCGATGGGAAATGAGGCGGGAACGGGTTCTTTGATGACATTAGCGCCGCAATGTGCGCAGCATCTTGGTGGTGGGATCGGGGATGATAGTGAGGCAGGGAGTATGGGCTGCCATATTGCTTGACGACTGGGGTCAGAGGAGCGGCGGGAGGGTATCGCTTCGAGGGCGGGAAATCAGACATTGTTGTGGGAGGAGTCGTCGGCAGCTTGTTTTTTTTTTTTTTTTTTTTTTTTTTTTTTTTTTTTGGTTTCAGGGTTGTTGATGCGAATCACAACGCCGCCGCAACAAAGGCTAACGTTGGGCAGATCAGTCGGTCCAAGCGGGACCGGGCTATTACTGCGGGAACTTGCGCACTACTGAGGCAGAGTGCACGCAGCTGCTAGGTTTACTATCAAAGTTGTGATGGAAAACAGTTAACGGATTGGCGGAAAAAGAGATTTGGAGGCCGCCACGCCACACAATCCACACCTGGGATTTGGGTGAGCCCAACTGCGACTTCAAGTGCTCCCCCCCCCCCTCTCACTGAAAAGAGATTCAGCCGGCCCACTCCTTCCTGCCCCGCCTTTCAAAGTCGCGGCACCCTTCCAAGCTCACCTTTTCGGCGGGTCCCAGCGCCGCTCCCAAGGCGGTCCCGGTTTGGAGATCGAGAGCACGCAGGCCGTGATTCGGCGTTCTGGCCGCTGGGTCGCTGGGGGACGGGGAAGGAACGGCTGCAGTGTTGGGATGCTCGCCCTGTGTTGGTGGTGGTCTTGGCGTATTCTATTATTTGATGTGCTGCGCTAACCGGGGTTTGGAAGACTCAAACATCACACACACACACACTCTCTCTCTCTCTCTCACTCTCTCTCTCTCTCTCTCTCTCTGGCTGTCTCTCTCTCGCTCTCTGTCCCGAGAATACCTCTCTGGCAGGGTCTGTCTTCCCGCCACTCTGTTGGGAAAATGTAAATTTACTCCCACAAAATTTTTTTCGCCACTTCAGCCACTTTTTGGACGACTTTTTCGTTTTCGTTCTTTTGATCCTGAAGAAATTTCTTTTTTGTTTTGTTTTGTTTGATTTTCCCGTTGCGTCATCAAAGAGAGGAGAAAGAGGGAAAGTGAGAGAAAAACAAATAGAAAACAAAGCACCCAAAAACAAAAAAAAAAAAAAAAGAACAAAAAATGATAAACCATTCAAAACTGACTATAGGAGAGATAACGGCTAACAGTGACGAGGGTGGGGTTGGTTGTGAGTGGGTGGGTGGGTGGGTGGGGTGGATGGGTGGGCAGGTGGCAAGCAGTCTCTCCTTCCTTGCTTCTTCTTGCGGAACAAGGAGGAGGGAGAAATGACGAGGAGGCGGAGGAGGGTTTTCAGGCGGCGGCGACGACGACGACGAACGTTAGGTGAAGCGACGCGTCGTGCCCCCCCCCAAACACCCTTCCATCGTTACGACAGCCACACCGCCTGGTACCCCTCTCTCCGTCCTCTCCCTCCCCCTTCTCCTCTACCTCCTCCTCCACCTCCTCTTCGGCCTCCTCCTCCTCCGCCCCCGGCGCCGGGGATCCGCTGCTGCTGCCGGCGCCCAGCAGCGGCCGCAGCTGGCGAAAAGGACGGAGGAGTGAGCCCGGCGGCCGGGGCAGTAAACTCTTGCAACGCGACCATCGGCCCTTGCAAGAGGACGAACCCTGTGGCTTGGCCAGCAGCCGCGGCGGAGGAGGAGGCACCCCCGCCTGACAAGCCTTCCGGATCGGCCTCGCCTCTTGGGCCCGCCGCCGACGCAGCCGCCGGATCGTCGCGGAAAATGTGGCGGCCGTCGCCCACGGCCGGCAGCTGTGGCGCGTAGCTTGGGCCACCCCCGCCGCCGCCGCCGTCGTCTTCGCCGTCGTAGTAGTGGCCCTCCTCTCCGCCCTCGGCCTGCGCGTCTTGCGCAATGTCGTCTTCGTACTCTTCGTAGCCGTACGGACCGTCGCTGCCGTCTTCCTCGTCCGCCGCTTCCTCCTCCTCTTCCTCTTCATCTTCGTCCTCGTAATCTTCTTCTTCTTCATCTTCCTCCTCGTATTCTTCCTCGTCCTCTTCCGCGTCCTCGTCTCCATCTCGATCGCCGTCGTCGTCGCCCGCATCATCGACGCTCCGTCCAGAGTCAGATACGAGCGTGCCGGCGCTGCTGCCCTCGGCGTCGTCCGCGCTGTCTGCCGCGAGCGCAAACGCAACCGACGGTCTGGCTGCGCCGCCCGCTGCGGCGGGCGGTGCCAACATGGACGGCCCGGCGCGGACTTGGATCGCACCTTGGGCGGGCGCGTGAACCGCGGCGCTTGGCCTCGTCACCTGCGCGGAAGGGTACGCCGCCGGCGCTGCCGCCGCCGCAAAATGCTCCTGCTGTTGCTGCTGCTGCTGATGTTGCAAACGATACTGCAGCTGAATTTGTTGCGCCTGCTGCGCCAGGAGCCGCTGCACCTGCATTTGCTCCGACTGCATCTGCTGCTGGCGAAAGTGCTTCATCTGCTGCTCGTACTGGTGTCGGAGAAACTGCTGCTCCTGTTGCTGCTGGGGCGGCAAGGCGCTGGCGGCGGCGGCGGCGGCGTCGTCGTCGGAAGGCCCGGCGGCCTCTATTTCCGCCGCCGTTGCGGGATGGGGAGCGACACCGGGGGCTCCGCCGTCGCGCCGCATGAAGAAGCCCGGAGGCTGGTGGGGGTGCTGTTGCGGGCCGTGTGGCTGCGCTTGGGGCGGCCACTCGACCGGTCCAAGCACCCTTCGCGCCGATTCCACCAGCTCAAACTCTTCGCGCTGCAGCACGTCGACGAGAGCACGCATTTGGCTGCGATGGTGCTCGATCATTGCGTTCGTGGGGCCGACTCCAGCGCCCGCGACGACACCGCCCCCAGCGGTCGCAGCACCAGCGTCCGCCGCTTCGGCCGCGCCTTCCTCCAGGATGCGGTGCTGCTCCCTTAAAGCTTCGATCTGCCTCACGTGGTGGCTCCGAAGGTCGCGCATCCTCCTCTCAAATGAAGCCATTGTCCGCGGGACGCCGTTTGCTCTCGCGATCGCGGCGCGCGCGGCGGCCGCTGCGTCGGCGTCCGCTTCCGCAGCAAGGACTTCTGGCGGTTTCCATGGCTGTTGAAGGTACGCGTGATGCGGGCCTGCATGCGGGTTCGCGATCGGGATCGCCGTAGCAGCCGGCGGGGCTACCGCAGCCAATGGCGAACCGCTCACCGCTTTCTGTCCCGCGGGCGGTTGCTGCGCGGCATCGGCATTCGACGGTGCGGTCGGTCGGGAGTCCGTCCGCTCGTTTTGCGGGACGTCGGCAGGTACTGGTCTCCGGCCGACCTGTCCACCACCCAACGACGGGAGAAACGGGGCCGATGGAAACGCACGGATCGGTTGCGGTCGCGTCAAGGACTCTGCAACTGCAGGGTTATTTGGTGAAGTTGGGGATACGGTGGAGTAATGTGTGCTGTGTGCGTCGTGGGCGTTCGGTCTTGCCGTGGAACCTGCCTTGGCAGCCGGCGCCAAGGGAAGAGCTCGCGACAAACGAAGCTGCTGCTGGTATTGAGTCAAGAATGACATTCCTATCCGTGGGTCGTCCGCGGACATTCCAGCATGGCCGTAGTCACTCCTCCTCCGTGGACCCGATGTGTCACGCCCAGCCACCTCTGTCCGCGTCACAACTTCCCCTGGAGCACCCACCCATGCAGCAGAGGCTAAAAGAGCGGTGAGGCTGGTTGCGCTTTTACTTCCGAGGGCTTGGCGGGAGAGGAAGCCCGAACGGCTGTTCGAAGGCGATGATCCGCCTGCCGCGTGCTCCTCAATCGTTTCAGAGGGTGGAGGAAGAGACATTTGCGTGAAGCGACGAGCTTGTGTTATGTGGTGGCTCACAATGCTGACCGGACGAGACATTAGTTCCGGTGGGCGGGAGTTGGGGCCGAGTGTGGGTGACTTAAAGGTCGCGGAAGCGCCGCTGCTACTTCCACTGCTGCTTCCGGTCGACACTGCACTACCCACGCGCCGTCGAAGCGGCTGCGGCTGCTGAGGCGACTTAGCCCTGTCGCTGTCATATTCTTCGTCCTCGTCGTCAGAGTGTGACATCACAAACGTGGTTTTAGCCTTGGGATAGGCATGGGTTTGGGGCCGGAGGTTAGGCTGAGGTTGCGCCGCTCGTTGCTGAGAATGATGAAGTTCGTTCGACGATGCCGAGGCAGACGCTCCGTGAAGCGAGTCGGTTGGGGAGGTCAACACACCCGTTGCGAGTACAGGTGTTGCAGAGACCGAGGGCTCCATTCGGCGAGATAGGCTTGGCAAGCTTGGGGCGAAGCTCGCAAATCCTGATAGCCCAACCGCAGACTTGGAACCAAGTCGATTTCTACCATTTCCCCCGGCAAAGACACCGGGACGACCACCGGGCTCCTCGCTGATCGAGGGCTGCGGTTTTCCCGCGACCCCTCGGGTTGAGTCGACCACCTCAAAGCCAATACTGATCTTCCTCGGAATGCTTGGTGTTGACATGCTCCGTATAACTCTACTGTACGAGTCTTGATGCTGCCGCTCGTTTTCTTGCTGCTGTTGAGTCCCAGTCTGATCGCGTCGTGCCGACGGGTCTGCGGCAGGCCGTTGCGGCTGTTGCTGCTGCTGCGGCTGCTGGTCATGCTGCGCCTGCCTGGCGGGAACGGTTTTATTACCGGGTGCGGTCGGCTTGCCAGCTGAGTCGTCCGGTCTCCTGGCGACGGGGTTGTAAAGGCCAGCCGTTGAGGCAGTTCGTCGGAATGGATGGCGCTGCTGCTGCTGCTCTTCCGCAGGTGGGCGCGATGGGCCATCTTGCCGGTACATGCCTGTAGCTTGAGAACCTTCCACGACCGGGTGCGGAAACCGCTGAGTTTCAGTTTCTCGGGCTTGGCCGCTTATTTGAAGTTGGGAAACTGCTCGTCGGGGAGGCACGTCAGCCGTGACAGCGTCATTTGGAACCTGATGCCCAGCACCTGACGCTGCGGCAGCTCTTGCCAACGCCATCGCGTGTGCTTGAACCAACTCCGCCTGGTCTGCCCAGACTCGCCGCTGCAGCTCAGAGCGTTCGGCGCGATGCCGTTCATGCAATTGAGCCAGTTCGGCGTTTTGTCGAGCTTGGAGGGCTACGGCCTGCTGTTGATGCTGAATGCGAAGTTGGTTAATCCGAACGGCCAGGTTGGGATCCGGGAGCAGCACATTCGGGGGGTTCCCACTATTTGACGGGGGAAAAGGTTGGGCTTGGGAGAGTCCATTCACGTCAGAGAGGGTTGCCGTGGTTAGAGTTGGTGTTGCGAGGTGGGAAGAGTCAGGCATGACGCCTTGCGGTAATGATGGTGTTGCTTGAGTCGACTGAGGGTCGTGAGGAGTCGGCGGTGTTCCACCAACCGTGTCTGCATCCTCGTCCTCCTCAGAGCGGCCCAGCCTCTTTCCAGTAGTGACCTGGTGGGGTGGAACGATCTGATTGGTTATCGGGCAGCGACGGACAGCGACATGACGGGCATCGGTTCAAGAGAGGGGGCACAAGCGGAAGTGAAGGAGAGAAGGGAAGGGTATGGGGCTGCAAAGCGGAAGTGAAGGAGAAGGGAGGCATGCAAGCTCACCTGGGTCTTGTGGAAGTCCTCGTTCCCCTCGTCCTCCTCCTCCTCGCTATCTCCAGCGAAAAACTGAGCGTGGCTTGTGACCGGTCTCCTGACAGCGTCCGCCGCCGTCTGCGGACCGGCGGACGGCTCTTGCCTTGGCGAGCCGTCATGTATTGGGGCAGGGGAGAGGGAGGAAGATGAAGGTGTTGGGAGGTGCGAGGGCGAAGACGAGTGCTGCGCCATGCCGAGGCTCAAAGATCTTGACCGATCCGTTGCGAGGAGGTCGGGGAAGGCGTGATGGTGATGATGATCGATAAGGGTGGGAGAGTGGCCCCCGCCGTCCAGCGAGCCCGTTTTCAGAATGGGGCTCGGCCGGGATTGAGACCGTGAGGAGCCGCAGGACGAAAGGGAGGAAGCAAGATCGGGCGAGGATCCGGACGCTCCAGGCCGGCTGGTGGATGTGGAGGGTCGCATGGACGATCTGTGGTGGTGGTGGAGTTTCTTTGCTGACGACGACGACGACGACGACGAGTGCTTTGGGCTGGGCGACGCCAGGGGGAGGCCCGAGAAGACGGTGACGTTGGGGGGAGAAGGAGACGGAGGACGCCGACACGGGCCTTGAGCGGCGGGAGGAGGAGGATCGGGAGGTGGTGGCAGAGCCCACAGAGCCGCAGCCAGTGGAGCAACCACCGGAATAATCGGAGGTGATGGAGTTGTTGGCCACTGCGGCGGCCGTGGCGGCGTAGCGGCCGTCTCCTCCTCCTCCTTGTCCTCCTCCGTTCGCGGCGGCGGCGGCGATGCTGTTGCTGTTGCTGTTGTTGTTGCTGATGATGATGATGTTGGTGCTGCTGCTGGTGCTGGTGCTGGTGGTGGTGGTGGTGGTGGTGTTGCCGGCGGCGGAAATGACGACTGGTGGTGGTGGTGGTGGTGGTGAGGCGGGTTCCTCCACCTGACCGTTTGTGTGTGGAGTGCCTCTTGTTCTTGTTGTTGTTGTTGTTGTTGTTGTTGTTGTTGTTGAGTGGGGCCGCGAGGAGCCGAGTGCGAGTGGTCCGCCGCCGCCGCCGCCGCCGCCGCCCATGTCAAAACGGGACTCCTGTTCGTCGTGAACGCCCTCCACGCTTCTGCCGCCCAATCCAAACAGCCGACCACCACCACCACCAGGTGACCCGCTGCTGCTGCTGCTGCTGCTGCTGCTGGTGCTGGTTGACGCCGCCGCCGGACCCTCGCCGCTCGCGTGGTGGTGGTGGTGGTGGTGGCCCGCCGTAATGCCGATGGTTTCGGGCCAGATGCTCTTCTTCTTCTTCTTCGTCGCGCGACCGATTTCTTCTTCTTCTTCTTCTTCTTCTTCTTCTCCTTCTCCTTCTTCAGCCGCAACAGCAACGACACCACCACCGGCAGAGGACCGCTGATGCGCGTGTTCGCGAGGGGGAGGCAAGTGCTGCCGCTGCTGCTCCGGCGGCGGCGGCAAGTGGAGTCGCTGTGCACCTGCAGGCTCCTGCTGCTGGTTTTGGCTGAGGTGGTGGTGGAGGTGCTGGTGGTGACGGCGGTGGAGGTGGTGGAGGATGCTGTTGTGCAGGACGGCGGGGTCCGTCAACGAATCCATTTTTTCTTCTTTATGATGCTTGGGGGGGGGGGGGTGGGGGTGGTGTGCGGATTGCAAAAGGGCGCTATGAAAAATATCGGGCGGGGCGGGCGGGGCGGGACGGGACGGGACGGGAGGTTGCGGGAGGGGAAGATGTGGGTTTTGGGAGGCCACTATTCGTCCACGTGCGTGTAACAGCTTGCGAGCGGGGGCGATCGCTTGGTCGTCCGAGGCTGTGTCCCCTACCACCACCACCCCACACACCTCCCCTTTGAGCCTCCTCCGCCCTTCCCTTCCTTCGTCCTCCTCTCTCTACCTTGCTCCCTTCCTGCCGGTGTCGTACGGGGGCTGTTCTCGTGCTGCTCGGTCGCTGCTGCTGCCTCTCCCCGCGGAAGGGTCGTGTGTGTGTTTTTTTGTGCGGCTTTTTCCGCAGCCAGAAGCAGCAGCAGCAGCAACAGCGCGAGCAAGGGAGAGAGAGCTTTGATGGGAAGAAGCAGAGGGGTGGGGGGGGAAGGGGAGTTTGGTGGAAACCCGAGGAAAGAGCGGTGGGGCAAAAATCGGACGAGCACGTGCCAAAGAAGCAAGGGAACGTTGCCTTTTTTTTTTTTTTTTTTTTTTTGGTTTAGGGTTAGTTCTTTGTTGCTGTGGGGCCCTCGTGTCCAATCCTGTCTGTCTGTCGCTCTGTCTCTCTCTCTCTCTCTCTCTCTCTCTCTCTCTCTCTCTCTCTCTCTGTCTCGCCGGTCCAGCCCAGCTGTTGTGTCTGCCCCGCTCTCAGCACGTGACGATGATGACGGAAGGAAGCCCACGGGCCGGCCTTTTTGCGAAAAGTACGTGAGACAAAACCAACCTCGGATGTCGCCTAACAGCGGCTCTGCTTATCCGCTTTAAAATAAAAAAATTCCAACATAACCTTATTTTTTTTCTTCTTCTTCACTTTTTCCAGTCCGTTTTCCCCCCTTCGTTGGGTGGTTCGGCTGCTGCTGCACAAGGGACCAGCCCCCTATGTCCAGCCCCACCGACGTCCAAGGGAGAAGGGGAAGATCGACCAAACACAAACAAACGCAAACAAACGCACACACTCGCGCTCGCACAACAAAAACACGCACTAACACACACCCGCAAACAGGCAAACACACAGAGGGAGAGGAGAGAGAAAAAGAAGTGAGAGAGCACCACCAAACACGCATCACACAGATAAGCAACCCAACAACCGAAAGAGGAAAAAACCCCCCCATGGCCCCAAACAATCCAACAAAGGTGAAACCACGAATAAGACAAGAGGGCGGAGAAGATTCGAAGGTGACACGAGAGAATCCATGAAGTGGAAGAGACGCAGGGAAGGAGAAGACAAGATCGTGCTGACTGGACCGACCAAGTCAGCGCCAGCCCATTGAAAGAAAGCAAAGCAGGACTCCAACTGTTTGAGGGAAAAGTCGCTCGACTGGGCGAAAAACATGTGGCAGGGGACGAGGGAAAGGAAAAGACGGAAGCTGGAGAGGACCAATAATGCAGAGAACGAACACAGAAACGACAACGAAAACAAAGAAAAAAAAACGACCATGACCACAAAGCGCGGACCGAAAGACATGCAGGAACAAAACAAACCAAGGTTCCGCAAAGGTCAGGAACGGTCAAGGGGTGTGGAGGGATGGGCTGACATATCATCCTGCGACCAACAGCGGCCAACAGGAGTCAGTCAACGAGGTGGTTGGGCGCGATGAATGCAAAATGCCGGTGAGCTTGCAAGGAAAAAGAAAAATATGACAAAGGAGGAGATGAAAAAGAGGAGGAAACTTAATTGCAGGAAGAAAGAGAAAGTGTCAGAAAAATTACAACATAAAAATCAAAGAGAATAAACAACGGAATGTGTACAGAAATCAGTTTGGCAACTTCCCACACCCAACCGAGCGACCAGCCAGCAGCCGCGAGGGGAACGTGAAAGAAGACAAAACCATCTTTGCCACACACTTTCTCCACTCATTTTTACGTCACTCGGCCGCGGGGGCGATTCCGGCTGTGCCTGCAACGCCCCAAGCAGGTTTCGCATAGACATGGCACTTGTGCGCGTGGCGGAACCAAAGGACAGTGGCGCCTTGCGCCCTCACTGCGTCTCGAGCCTCGGCAGGCACCGTTGCCATCAGCCCGACCGCCCCACCGGCACCACTGCGAATTGTAGAAGCGTACGCCGCTGCAACATCTGCAGCCGACAGAACCAGCACTTTGACAGTCCCAGGGGGAAGGGCGGTCTGGGGTGTTGAAGCGCCGGTGAGCGATGCCGACGGCTGAATATCGCTACTGGCGCTAAAGCGGCGAGCACTCGCCGCCGTCTGTGTTGGTGTCGGTGTCGGTGTCGGTGTCGTTGTGGTTTCACCTGCTGTAATCGAGAGCAACGGGAGGGTGGGCGGAAACGGGTTGATGGGTTGGCCAGATGGAAGCACCAGCGAGTTTTGTCGTAGAAGTGGAGCACTAGTGGTAGCAGTTGGCGGTGCCACTGACGTCGACGGTGGTGGTGGAGTGTAGTGAAAGCCGGGTAACAGCAAATTCGCGCCACCTTTCCTCTTCTTGCTGCTGGCAGGATGCCAGTCGCCACATTGATGACAAAGACCTTCCGCTGCGATAGTTACGGTAAACTGTGGGTGCATGTTTGCCCCTGAGGGATCCAAGGATGACATGCTTGCCGGACCAGGAACAGTTGGAGTTGTTGGGGTAATGGGATGAGCCGATCCCGACGCAGGGTTGACGGGCGTCGCAATATAGACCACACGAAGAGAGAGGGGGCGCACAAAGGGACGGCCCGATACCGGCAGATATACCATGAACGAACTGCTTGTGGTACCTTCAGATTTTAATTTTTTTAAATTTTTTTTTAAATTATTAGCTGTGACGTTGCTTGTGCGCCTTAATAATTACCAGAAAGCTGAGTTCTTCAGTTGGAGCCATCGTCCTGGGGGATCGCACAAACCGCAAAACCCTTCTTTCATAACGCCGTCATAGCGGACCCATTCAGGCGTATACAAATCATCGTGAGACCGCACACTCTGCCGACGGGGGGCAGCCAAAGCAGCCGAGCCATCAGCAAACGAGCGCGCCGAAGATGCAAGTTCCGGTGGCGCGTGCTGCTGAGGCGGTGGATAAGTTGGTGGAATTGGCTGAGCCAAATCTTGCGCTTGCTGGTGGGGAGTGTAGCGTGGCATCATCAGAGGTGGAAGCATGGGGGCCAAGGCGGATGATGCCGCAGAACGGGTTCCTGTGAGGTCCGCCCTCTGTGTCGAACTTGACAGCTGGCGTTGCTCAGTTTGCTCGCGCTCAAGATGCATGTCGGGAAAGGTCGCTCCCGGAATCGACAAGGCGTTGGAGGTTTGAACGGCCTCAATTTGCAGCGGATGCACCGGTGAGACTCGACGACGCTGGGGCGGTCTCTCGAAGTGCTGCTCCGGTTGTTGGTCGACAACATAGAACTGTTGAGTTGACGGAGGGGCTGAGGGGAGTGGGGCAGCCGACATCTGAGCTTGTTGTTGATACGATAAACCCATCGCGTACGGCGCCGAGGCCGAGGAAGTCAGCTGGTACGGATGAAGTGGCGGTGAAAAGCTGTGTGGAACCGGACGACGTCGGAGCTTGAATCCACGAGGGCGATCGAAGATTCTGGGCGGAAGTGTTCTGTACGTGCACAGCCGACTGCTGGCCAGGAGTATTCGATTGGTTCCAGACGACACCTTGGCGGGACCCAGATGGTGAGAACGGTGCGGCAAACGACTGTTGCTGTTGCTGTTGATGGTAGCTGCTATTAGCAATGAAAGGCGTGTTGTCGCTCATCGGAAACTGCGGGTAGGAAGTCGGGGTAGCCTGCTGGATTTGTGGCTGCTCCTGCGGGGGCTGCTGATGAGGCTGCATTTGCGACGAAAGGGTATAGAAATCTTGTTGAGATGAGGTATGAGAACCCGGCGGACGACCGAGTCCCCGATACTGGGGAGCTGCAGTGGAGGATAGGGTGGTCGCGGCGATGGGATCAGCATTAAGCGGTCGAACGTGCTGGTGGTTGCGTTGAGCCCGTCCAGCCACAGCGCCAATGCCAGTAGAGGAAACATGCTGCAGCTGGGTTGTGGGGGAAGGGTATGCTTGGAGGTCTGAAGAGGTAAAAGAAGCAGAGTGCCGACGTTTGTTGCTGATCGGATTGGCACCTAACGGCGACAACGGAGAAGAGGCTGTAGAGGGTGGCGCACCCATGCTCACGCTGCTGATGCCCATGCTAGCTATCCCTCCGCCTCCTCCGATCGGCCATCGACCAACGGAAAACGAGGATGGGGAAGACAAGTGAGAGGACGATGGTAAGGGGCTTCCCGCCGTGTACGCGGCGGAGGATACGTGAAGAAGAGGCTGCTGGGACTGCTGAAGAAGATGAGAGGAGGCCTGCGCTGGCGAAGTCGTGGAGGACGGATGCATGGATGGTCCCTGCATAGAAGATGGTTTGTGTTGCAATTCCTGCTTCCCAGAGGGATCGACGGAAACAGGGAACGGCGCATAAGAGACAGCAGGGTTGTGGCTGGAGCCGACGGATTCTTGCGCCGCAAACGCAGGGCCAGCCTGCGTGGAGGAAACATTGGCGGGAAACACAGAAGAAAGGTGCTGCTGCTGCTGCTGCTGTTGGTGCTGTTGCTGCTGCAACTGCTGCTGGTGCTGGTAGTGGTGCTGGTACGGTTGCTGTGTCTGCCCTCCGTGGTGCTGCAGCTGCTGAGAATGAGGGGGGTTCATGACCATCATTGTGTGCTGCTGCTGCTGATGCAGTTGATGGTGTTGGGCCAAAGAGGTGTTCTGTTGCTGCAGCAGGAACGGGTCGTGTTGCTGGCTGTTGTTGTTGTTGTTGCGGTTGTACTGATGATGTTGGAGCAGTTGTTGTTGTTGTTGTTGTAGTTGCTGTTGCTCTTGTTGCGCTGCCTTTGAGGGGGAGAAAGACATGCGTTTAGGTGTGGCCGACGACTGACTGCCGCTGCTGCCGCTGCTGTGTGCTTGCTGCTGCTGCTCCTGCTGCTTGCCGTTGCTGCCGTTGCTGCCGTTGCTGCCGTTGCTGCCGTTGCGGCTACGCTACTGCGGCTGCTGCTGCTGGTGCTGCTGCAACCTTGTTCGGGAAGAGGTCTGCGGATAGGTGTGGGTGGGTGGGTGGGTGGTGGGACGGAAGGAAGGCGGCGGAGACAGAGAGCCAGACAGAGCGTGTGAGAACAGACCGACCAGCGGCGTTGTTTGCTCTCTGAGTGATGGGGGGGTTGGGGTGTGGGGGTGTGGAAGGAAGGGGGAGGGGGTAAAAAGGAAACAAGGACGGGAGGTTATGCGAGTGGAGTTTGGACGAGAAAGAGAAGGAGACAGATAGCCAGAGACAGCGAGAGAGACAGAGAGCGAGAGAGACAGCATGAACGACTGAGTGAGAGACAGACAGACACATTTTTGTTGGGACTGGGGTGGTTCACCCTCTCGCTTATGGGCACCCTGTCTCTGCCTCAAGCGACAAGCGTCTGTCTCGCGCAGTGTCGCTTGCCGGCCGCACATTGTTCCCAGCCGTCGTCTCTCTCTCTCTCTCTCTCTCTCGTGGTCAACTTGCTATACAATTCACCAGCTGAGCGGATCGTTTGGCCAACCGAATTGCGACGCAAATATAATAAGGGGAGAAAGAAGGGAAAAAACAAAAAATTGTATTGTATTTTTTTCTTCACTTCTTTGGATGTGCGCCTCGTCAAAAGAAAAATTTTGTCGATTTTCATAAATGCCACGCATCCCGGATCCGACAGGAACAGAGCAAAACTGCGGCGGGGAAAATTTATTACAGAATTTTAGCCCTTTTTTCTTTTTTTGGCTTTGGACATCCATCCATTTTGTCGGTCTGTGTGTGGACCCGTCTCGGGTTATACTCACTCGCTCTGTCTCAGCCTCAATTCATGCCCGAGGCTCGCTCGCTGTTTCAGGTAGCAGAAGCAGCCTGGCTGCAGCAGCTGGCGCTGCTGGTTATGGGGGTTTGTCTGTCTTTCCCTCTGTCGCTTCCCCGCAGTTCTGTTTCCTGGGCCAGTTTTACTTCTATTTTTATTCTCTTTCCAGTCCGGGAAGGTGAACACTCCGCAGAAAAAAAACACACACGTGCATTGCCTAGAATGCTCACCGTTCCGCGGGCGGTGTTCACTTTCCAAAATCGGCAATCGACAGCAAGAAGCGGATCGAAATTATTTTTATGCAATTGAAGGAGGGAGGAGAAGAAGAGACAAATGTTCCTTTCTCTTTGTTTGTAAATACCCTCACGGATTTGAAAGAGCTACACAACAGCGACAGACAGACAGACCAGGCAAACATTACCCTGTTCCGCTGTTCCGCGAGGCAAAGCCGATGTGAAACGGGGCAAAAAAAAAAAAAAAATTAAAAATGAAAAAAGAGAAAAAATAATCAAAAGTGAAAAAGATAGACCGAATCCAACAGGATTTGTGCTCCCAAAGTTTCTCTAAGTTTTTATACACGATGTGACTACCAAAACTGGAATTTTGAAATGGAGCAAAAATCTTTAATCCTTGTGGAGTAAATTTGTTGAGACTATTCGTTGAAATTCGACGTCCTCGAGCGTGGTCGCGGGAGCGGGCGATGGTGTGATCGTGTGGTCGCGATCGCGAGAGCAGCAGCAGGAGGGCATGAAAAGTCAAGTTTTTTTTCTTCTATTGATTCTTCCATTATCTCGTGCGAGGGGCATATTCCAACACTCCCCTGAGCGCCTTTAAAAGCAAAACTACTTCAAAGAAAGAAACTGAGTGAGAGAATTAAAAACGCCACTGCCTGGGTGAAAAACCAAACCAATTGACCAATCTGGGAAAACCGTAGCAGGGTAAGGAAAGGAAACATATCAGGAAGGCACTGCTGAGGAGAGTACTGCAAAAAGGTAGGGAAAACAAAAGGGTGCCCAAAACGGCAAAATGAAAGTAGGAAAATCTAACCAATGCCCCACCCTGGGGCCAAACCCACTACTTTACCCTTGCACGCCATGCGCGCCCTCCAATCCAGCTGGGGGGTTTGCTGACCAGAACTTGAAATGCTCAGGGACGGCAGGAATCGCGGCGGTTGTGTCTGTAGTGGAGACTGCGGGGACAGAAGCAAATTTGTGTGCGAGCCAGACACGGACGGCAGCACTTGCTTGCTTACTGGCAAAATGCCCCTCCATGTAGTCCATCCATCTTGTGAAGTCGACAGGGTTGACTTGGTGACGGTGCAGGAGCATCACGCTTGGCTCGCTCATCGCGTTGGGGGAGAACGGAGGTAACAGCAGGAACAAGAGAAGTTAAAATGAGTGTCCACAGCACTCTCAACTGAAGCTGGGGAATCGATCACTCAGAGTTCGACGGGGTACAGTCTTTTGGTGGGTAAAAATTGATAGTGATTGTGAATATCGACAGTGGCTGTATAGCTGACTGGTGATGAAGATCGCTTTCTCGACACGGTGGACAGCTTCAGTTCGATTCCTCGATCGACAATCGCTGGTGTGAGATGATGGATCACTTGATCGCCTTTTTGGGAAGCCTCCTTTAACAGTGGAGAACTCTCCCTGGTAAGGTGTTGAAATTCGACGTCCTCAAGCGTGATTGCGGGAGCGGGTGAGGGTGTCATCGTGTGGTTGCGATTGCGAGAGCAGCAGCAGGAGGGCGTGACAAGTCAAGTTTTTTTCTTCTATTGATTCTTCCATTTTCTCTTGCAAGGGCATATTCCAACACTATTTCTTGGCCATTTTTTTTTGATTTGCTCTGCTCGAATCTTTTTTTTTTTTTTTTAATACTCATTTTTGGAGGTCACACACTGCAACACAGTTTTCTTTCCGCAAGCAACCACTTTGTCTGCAATGATTGTAGGGTCACTCCCAGCCCTTTGGTTACAAATAGGGTCTTTGTTGCCCGAGTGTTGGCAACATCTGAAAATGAGAATGTGAGACAATCAACAATCAACATTCTGTATGACTGCTATTGCTCTCCGCAACAGCTCTCAATCTTGCTTGCATACTTGCGACCAAAGATTGCAGGAAGTCCGGATCAGTTTGCCCATGCCTTTATAGCTGTGTTTTTCAACGTCATGACTCTTGAGCAAAGGGCTGTTTTAGCTCCACCACATATGCTTCAGCTGTGAGATCTGGCTTTGGGCTGACCAAGATTGTGCAGTTTTGGTCCTAAAGCCACTGAGTCACCTATCAAGCTTTTTGAGCAGGAGCATTGTCATTTTGGCACACAAATTTTTCAGTGATAGTTATTTTCAATTGCTAAGCCGTACACTCTGGCCTGTGCTGGTTACCTGGATTGCAAACATCATCAAGACTCCAGTATCTCAAGGTCTGTCATTTGTAATTGGGCACTCCTCAATGGTTTGTTGTTGACTACTTTCAACACATTATGTTGAACTTGTCAACCATCAATCCATAGCAAAATTGGGAAGTGGTGGTGTTAGGCAGAACTGACTGGTTAGCAGCAAGAGGCACAAGACGGACCTGAACCTATTGTGACTGTCAGTTATTGTTCTCACAATGCCCATGGGAGAGCAAGCCACTGCGAATGCAGACCTGGGTGCTGGCTTGCGCTGATGACAAATACTCCAAGTATAAAGTGGAACAGAAACCTGGTGTCAACAGTTTTCCTCCTCCTCTGCTCAAGCAGATAATATAGGAGAGGTTTTTTAACCTGTGCTGGTCACGCTTGCCTAGCAACTATTACAGCATGTATATCATCATCATGTATCAATAATTCATAACAGAGTTTTTCTCCTTTCTCTCCAAGTTGGGGAGAAGGACCACCCACACACACACATCTCCACTTCATTCACTCCTTCCACTCACTTACTCAGAGTAGACTGTTTTCAAGCATGACTTGCACAGGGTAAAAACCTCTCCTATATTATCTGCTTGAGCAGAGGAGGGGGAAACTGTTAACACCAGGTTTCCGTTTCACTTAATACTCAGAGTATTTGTCATCAGCACCCGGGAGCTGATGCTGTTGCTGGGAGATACTTTTATCATTTAAAAAAAAAATTGGATTATCACAAAAAATTTTGCAATGTTTGTCCTCATTATCATCTGTTGGGACCTTTAAGAATTGTTTCTCAGATGAAAAATAAGCCAAACAAAAGCTGAAAATTTTTTGAATTATGTTGTTTGCGAGTTTTTTGCCAGAAATAGCTTTTTTTACATTCCAATACAGGAAGCAAGAATGCTTTGAAAACCAATCAATAGCTCAGCACATTTTTTTTCCTGCGCTAAATCAAGTTTTACTTGAACTTGTACCAATTGTCTGCAAGGTTGATCCAACAAACCTAACACAAAAGGCTGCAAATCTCTTTCAATTTGTTGAACTCTGAAAAAACTCTAAGCCCAAGCAGAGTTATAACAAATCATTCAATGCAGGAGAAAGCTACTCTGATGTACTCTGTGCACACCAAGTTTCATGACAATGCGATGAGGATTGACAAAGTTTACCTAAGTGGATTCTTGCACCTCCAACTATTTTTTGACAGGTGGAACTTTTGCTTGGGATTAACAAAGAGTTTTGTTTAGGCTCCAGCTGATGATTACCCTCCGTTACTAATACAGCGACCACCTAATCAGAAGAAAAAACAAGAAAAAACCCGAAGGGAAAAAAAAAAAAAAAAAAAAAAAAAAAAAAAAAAGATGCCACCTGGAACAACAGCCCAGCCTTCGTCGGGGCCAGCTGTGCCCCAACCAACACCACCACCACCACCACCACCGCCAGGGACGACGGCGACGACCACGGCGACAACCTCGGCCGCCGCCGCCGCCTCCGCCGACGCAATCGACGCCGATCTCCTGCGACGCTTCGAGCGCCTCAAGAATACCAAGAGCACCACCACCGCCGCCAAAGCCTCCGCCAAAGCCACCGGGGACGACGACGACGACGACGACGACGACGTCGCGGCGCTCGCCCTTCGGCTGCAGTCCCTGACGGGGCGGCCGCCCGTCGCGTTCGCGCCGCCCCCGCCCCCGCCCCCCCCGCACGCCGCTGCCGCCGTCGGCCGCCGTCGAAGCAGCGCCGCGGGTCGTGGCGGCGGCGACGAGCCGGACCCCGTCGAGGCGTTCCTCCGTGAGGTGGTGGCGGCCATCCCGGCGAGCGGCGACGGCGGCCTCGGCGGCAGTGGCGAGCCAGCGGCGCCGGGGTCGCCAGGGGCGGCGAGTGGTGGTGGTGGTGGCGGTGGGCGCTTCATTGACTTTACGGAGCTGGTGCTGACGTCGCCGACGGCTGCGGCCGCGCGGCTTGCCGGTGGCGGAGATGCATCCGGCGACGACGTCGACGACGGCGACAGCGACAGCGATGACGGCTTTGGCGGCGAGGACGACGTCGGGAACGAGGAAGATGATGCGGCCGTGCGGGAGCTGCTTGCGCAGGTTGCGGCCGAGGTGAGGCTGGAGCAGCGACTTGGAGCTGCTGGTGGTAGTGGCGGTGGTGCGGGGCCGGCTGGGGCTGGAGCGGGAGCCGCGGGGGCGGGTGCGGGGTCGGGTGGATCGCCAAGCAAGGCGTCGGCGGGCGGCGGTGGGGCGGCGGGAACGGGCGAGTGGGACGTCAAGAGGCTGGAGGAGCGGCTGCTGGGGCTGAAGACGTTTGCAGTCACGGCGCTCGGCGCTGCGGGTGGTAACGGGGACGACGGTGGCGGGCCTGATGGTAACGCGCGGGATCCCGGTAGCGGCGGCGGCAACGGCACCAGCGGCAAGACGAGCAGCGTTGGGCCAGCTTCACCCACGGAGCGAGGAGGAGGAGCAGAAGCAAGTGGAGGAGCAGCAGGCGCAGGAGCGGCGCTTTCGCCACTAGGTGCACCGCCAAAGGTGCCAACGTTGGAAGAGCTCGACGCGGAGGACGACGACGACGACGACAGCGACGACGGCGGCGACACGGACGGCGGCGACGAAGCATTCTGCTGCATCTGCACGAACGCAGCGGTGCTGAGATGCCCCGAATGCGAGGACGACTTGTACTGCGCAAAGTGCTTTGCCATGGGACACGGCGGGGATGCACCGGACCCGGAGCTGCGGCGCCACGTGGCTGTCCGCGTTGTTGTCGCTGGGGGCCATCGGAGGGGGGCCCGCAAGAGGAGGAGCTGAAGGAGGCAGTGAGTGGAGGAGCTTTTCGGGAGGGTTTGGCCGTTCCCCTCTCGCAGCTAGGCCATTACCATCAATCCATTTGTTCTCCCTCATGTATTTTCTTTAATTTCTTTTTTTTTTTTTTTTTTTTTTTTGGACTCGCTGCCTCTTCCACGCCTTCGGGGGTAGGCGGAGCAGTAACTCCCCGAATGAACGCGACGGGCTGCAGAGGTGGAGAGGGGAAGGAGTTGGGGGAGAAGAAATGGAGTTGAGGGTGAGTTGAGGGTGAGAAGAAGAACAAGAGAGAAAATATGTACGACCGATCGAAAATATCAATGAATGAACGTAAGTCGAGGGGAAACATGATGTGGAGCCCTCGTCGTCGCGGATTCTTGGGATTGAGAGGCTAACTAGGCAATTAGAGCGTGTCAATTGCGGCCGACGGTTCCGGCGGCTGCAATCGTTCCCGCCCCCGCCCCCCCCCAACCCTCCCCCAACCCCGCTCCCCTTGTTTCGGTTGTGGGGCGGGCAGATAGGCCGGGAGGGGAAGCAGAGTCCTGCTCGCGCGGGGGGACCCCTTTCTCTCCGGGAAGGCGGCGCCGTCAAACGTTTTTTTTTTTTTTTTTTTTTTTTTTGGAAAGTTTCGTGAAAGGGGAGCTATAGGTTGTTTTCCTATTTTTCTTTTGTTTTTTGGATCGATTGTGTTTCGCGTTGTGATTTATTCGTCCAGGGAGAAAAGCAGTAAAAAACGTGAATTGGCTTTGGCGTAAATAACGCTTAGAGAAAGTGAAAGAGGGACCGCAGTTGTTGTCGAATACGAAAGGAAGCGTAAAAAGATGAAGCGCGAGAGCCCATACGAGGAGGCAAATACAAAAAAAAAAAAAAAATAAAGTAAAATAAAAACAAAAGGGCCGAATGCGCGGGGGGTGGGGGGGGAACAGTTTGGATGGCGCGAAGATGACAACAGCAAGGAAAAGGAAAGGAAGAGTTGAGCTGGCAGGAGAGAGAGAGAGAGAGAGAGAGCGAGAGAGAGAGCGCCTTCATATTTTTTTATTTTTATTTTTTGGATTTACCGATAGACGGGAAAACGGGGAGGGGAAGGGACGGGGGGTGATTGGATGAGAGACTGGCAAGGCTGGCTGGCTGGTTGTGTATGTGTGTGTGTACGTGTGTGTGTGTTGTAGCAAGTAGTAGTATCGAGCGCCGGGGCCTATACTACCGCTTTTTCTTTTTTTTCTCCCGTTTTCCGCTATCAAAACCCGCGCGCCGCAAACTCGCTTAGCGTCGCCGACAGCGTGTGCGCGCCACGCCCGCCCGCCGCCGCCGACGACGTCGCGGACGCGGCTTCCGCGGCCGCGCGACGCACCGCGTTCAGCGAGTACTCCTCCCCGCCCCCGCCGGCGGCGGCGGCTGCGCTGTTGCCTCGCATCGACGCCGTCAGCTGCACGGGCGAGAAGAAGGCCGGCGACGACGGCCGCGCGGTGGACGCGTCGTGCTGGGTGGTGGTGTTGTTGTTGTAGGTGTGCGCGTGATGGTGGTGTGGCGGCGGCGGGGACGGCGACGCGCGGGTTGCTGATGGGTGGTGATGATGATGCTGGTTGGGGTGGTGGTGGTGGTGGTAGAGGAGCGAGTGCACGGCCTGCGCGGACGGCGCGTACTGGTGCTGGTGGTGGTGGTGGTGGTCGCCGTCCGAGTCGCCGTCGATGGGCGCGCGGGGCGACACGGCGGGCTCCGTGTCGGCGTCGCCGTCGACGTGGGACGGGGCGGCTGTGGCGGCCAGCGGGGAGTGGGAGGCGGTGGGGGCGGCGGCGGGGAAGGCGAATGCGGGGGCAGCGGAGGGGTAGAGGAAAGGGGACGAGGGCGAGAAGGCTGCGGCTGCGGCGGCGGGCGACGCGGGCAGCAGCCGCAACGAGGCGGCGCTGTGCGAGCGGTGAACGACGCGCAGCGAGTCGAGGGACGGGCGGCCGTCGACGGACGGGCGGCCCGCCGACGCGGCGGACGCGGCGGACGCGGCTGCGGCTGCCGATGCGGAGCCGATCGAGTCCGTCGACGGGCGGCGCGCGTGCTCGACGGCCGCGAGCGCCTTTGCCCGCGCGCGGCTGACGTCCGTCGTCGCCCACCCGCCCATCTGCGTCGCCGACGGCATCCGCCGGTGCCCGCGGTGGTGGTGGTGGTGCGGGTGGTGGATGCTGCTGCCGCCCGTGCTCGCCTTGCGCCCGATGCCCGGCGCCGTCGCCGACGGCTGCAGCTGTGGCGAGGCGGGGCTGCCGCTGCCGCCGGTCTCGGCGATAGGCGGCAGTGGGCTGCCGGTGGTCGTCACCGTCGGCGTCGTCGGCTTCGACCCGCCGCGCAGCGGGCTGTGCGGGCGCATCTGCTGCGCGTTGTGCCGCCCGAGCGCCGCGGACCGCGCAGACGCAGAGTCCGAGCTGCGGCTGTCCGCCGAGTCCGAGTCCGATCCGTCGTCGTCGTCGTCGTCGTCGTCAGATGTGTACGTCGAGTACGACGACGCGGCCGTGCCCGGCCGCGACGACACGCTGTTGCTGCCGCTGCCGCCGCCGCCGAGCCCGTCCGTGCGGATCACTGGCGGCGGGGGCCAGAACGAAGACTTTGTCGACGGCGACCGCCCCACCGACGCCGGAGAGCTTGAACTTGCTGTCCCCTCCGAGACCGGGGAGACCCCCGCCCCCGCTGCTCCGGCCGCACCAGCAGCAGCAACAGCGGGGGCTGGCGCGGCGGCGGTCGTGTTGATGTGGAGGCCCGCCGCGGCGGCGGCGGTGGCGGCAGCGGCGGCGACGGCCGTGGCGGTCGCGGGGGTGGCAGCGGCGGCAACGACGGCCGGTTGCGTCCGCGACGGGGTGAGAGAGGCGGCAGGCGGCGGCGGGCGGACGGAGGAGGTGGCGGCCGGGGACGGGGCGGCAAACGTCGCGGGGATCGGGGGCACTGACGGTGCGGCGTCCTCGGCAGCGGTGTTGTTGCCGCCGCCGATGGAGACCAGCGAGTGCAGGCTGAACACGGACTGCATTGTGGCGCGGCGCGAGCGGCCGCTAAACAGGCTGCTACCGCCGCCTTCGTCGGCGTCGGTCATCTTTACCTTGAGAGACGGCGCGCGAGTGAGCCCGCCGGCGCCGCCCGTCGGCACAGCGGGGGCACGGCCGCCGCCGAGGTCCAGGGAGAACTTTGCGGCGTAATCGGAGGGCGTCATGGGCGTCGTCGGCGACGACGGCTCGAACCCGCGGCCGACCGAGTGCGGGTGGCCGCCGCCGTGGCGGCGGATGGCGGCGCCGGCGTCCGGCGACACCGAGGACGGCAGTCCGGCACGCCGACGGACGCGGCGAAACAGGCAGACTGCCACGACGGCGGCCAGGACGAGCACTGTCACGCCGCCGGCCGCGGCCGCGGCGATGATTGCTGTCGAGTTGGTTCCGCTGCTGCTGCTGCTGCTGCTACTCGCTCCAGTCCCCGCAGGCTGTCCGCCGGCGCTCGCGGAAGAAGGTACAGAGAGCCCAGGCGCTGTAGAGGTGGAGGGGCTTGGTGCAGGAATGTCCATTTTTGGTATTCGTATGTGTTAGCGTCTACTGTTGGGCTGGTGGTAAGGCGGAAGGTATTCGAACACAGGCGGTAGTAAAGCAGAAAGTCTAGTTGGCTGAGGAGGTAATCCAAATCCAAGTCAATAAAGAGTGGGGTAAATAGAAGGTGAGAGTGTGTGTCAGGGCTAGTCCCGTTGGAGGTAAAGTCCTTCGCAGGCTGCGACGGGGACGTCTATGCTCGGCAGCCTGGGCTGACTCTATGAATCTATCACGTTTCTAGTCGCTGCTGTTTCGGCGTCCAAAGCCCTCGCTTCTCCCGTGAGTGTGACGCCGAGATGCCCTCGCGATGCCTCTGCTGCTCCTGGTCCTGCTTGCCGCTTGCTGCTTCTGGGCCGCACCCCGTCGTATTCGTGTTTGAAATCTTCTCCTCCGTCGCCGCCGTGGCTCGTGAGTGCGAGGTCGAAGCAAGCGCGGGAGGGAGGGGAGGGGGTGGACGGAGGACGGGGGAAGTGAAAGAGGGAGAAGTTTTTGGGTGGAGAGAGTGAGAGGGAGTGAGAGAGAGAGAGAAAGAGAGAGAAGGAAAGAGAGAGAGAGAGCGAGAGAGAGAGAGAGAGAGAGAGAGAGAGAGAGAGAGAGAGAGAGAGAGATAGTCTGAGAGAGAGAAAGAGAGAGAGAGAAAGAGAGAAAGAGAGCGAGAGAGTAGCGGTGGCAGGAACGATTTGAGTTTTGCGCCGCCACCCACTCGGCGGCCGACTCCTTTTTTTCTTTTTTGTTTGCTCTCTCGGTCTATCTCGCGCCCTCTCTCTCTCTCTCTCTCTCTCAGTCAGACTCTCTCTTTCTCGCTCTGTCTCTCTTCTCTCTGTCTCTCCTCCTCCCTGAATTCCTCGCCGCTCATGCCAACCAATTTTTTTTTTCATCACTTTTTTTGCGCTGTTTTTTTTTTTTTCCTTTTTCTTTTCGTCGTCTTCTTCCTCTTCCTTTGTCCTTACTCATCATTATCTGCAATCAAAAAAAAAAAAAAAAGAATTTCTGCAATGGCCGCCCGCGGATCTCCTTCCTCGACTTTTGTCCTCCTTTTTTTTTTTTTTTTTTTATTGCCAGCCTTCTTCCAATGCAGTGTCTGCGTGCGGTGCCACCCACACTCATTGTTTAATTCTTATTTTTTTTTTTTTTTCTTGAGTGGCCGCGGCGTCTGCAAGAAAAAAAATCCTGATGAAAAGGGAATTGGTTCAAATGCGCGAGAGATAGAGAGAGAGTGAGAGAGAGAGAGAGAGAGAGAGAGAGGGAAAGATTGATGGGAAACGGATCGGAGTGAGTGTGTGGCAATGTGCAGCATTCACGCACACACACACACACAAACTCTCTCTCACTCACTCTCTCTCTGTCCTCTAAACATCCGCGGCAGGCCCTTCTTTCCAGCCCATCTTGGCACACCCCTTTTCTTAAGGTATCTCGGCTGTCGTTCTTTGCCTTCATCCTCCTCTTCCCTTTGGAGCTCGTGCCTCGCTGTGGCACCATTTGGCGGACCTGGCGGTCGGGTTCCCCTTGGTACCGACCGACGCCCGGTGAGTGCCCTTCGGGAAGAGGTGGAATTTCGCACAAGATTTTCTTCTTCCTTTCAGCCAAGGAAGCGTCGAGCTGACAGGTGATGTTTGGTCGGGTTTTCCAGTCAGCCAACATCCGCAGTCTTGCCTTCACACACTCACAACTACGTCTGCCCCCCACATCACACAGAGGACGAGGACCTTCTGCACTGCGGTACCATTCGTCCACGAGAGTGGGAGAGGGGAAACGAAGAGAAATGGGCGAAGTAGAAGAAAGAAAATGTCACAGCCACACACTCACACCCTCATGCACACACACATGCACACGCTCACGGACGGGACTTGCTCGATTGTTGCTGGCTCAACCAACATAAATTCGGTGGCCCCACCAAGCAGAGAGAGAAAGAGAGAAAGAGAGAAAGAGAGACTGAGAGAGAGAGAGAGAGAGAGAGAGAGAGAGAGAGAGAGAGAGAGAGAGAGAGAGAGAGAGAGAGAGAGAGAGAGAGAGAGAGAGAGACGGAACCAGATCTGCACGTACTGCAACTACTACTACTGTTGGATAGGAAGAGGGGGGAGGGAGGGAGGGAAACAGGAAAAAATTATAGTAAAAACTGGGGAAATTGGCAGACATGGGTAGAGGTGGCAGGGGAAATGTCAAAACAAAGAAACATGTGGTGGTGGTGGTAGGGGCAGAGTGTGGTTTCAAACGCACCAAGGCGGACTTCAAGACGCGCAAGCACACAGACCGACAGACCGACAGACAGACAAGCAACGCGTGACGCGGTCGTCGTTGTGCACTTGGATGCGGAAGCAGCAAACCAGGCAGCAGAAGGGGGAGGCGCTCCTCACACAAACGCAGATATAGCCACAAACAAACAAAAGAAAGGAAGACAAACACAGGGGAAAAAAAAAGGAAAGCTACACAAACGAGCTGGGGCTGAAAGACCGCCCGCCCTCGGCAGTGGCGGTCTCTGCAGCTGCTGCTGCTGCCGCATACGACAGCGCCGACGACGAGGCGGACGAACCCCTGCTGCTGCTGCTGCCAACGCTGAGGGCGGGCGACGGGGCACGGCCGCCAGCGCTGGCGCCCTTCCACGCCCACGAGCCGTTTGACGAGGACTGCGAAGTGCGGCGAAGCTGAGTAGTGGTCGGAAGTTTTCAGAGAAAGCACAATAAGTGAGAAATTTGAATGGCAACGGGCGACGGCGAGCGGCGGCCACGGCTTGCTGCTCAGCTCACCAGAAAGTTCACAAGGTCCTTGGTCAGGTCGTTGAATTGCGCCACCGGGGCGATGGGTTTCAGGCCCTGCCGACAGAGAGAGAGAGAGAGAGAGAGAGAGAGAGAGAGAGAGAGAGAGAGAGAGCAAGCGTGTGAGACAGTGATACAGAGAGGCACAGAGAGAAGATAGAGAGAGAGAGGGTGAGAGAGAGAGAGAGAGTGTGTGTGTGTGTGTGTGTTTGTGGTAGAGAGAGTGAGATGAGCGTGAGTACAGAGGAGAACGAAAAAAGACCACGTCACCCACAGCACCCCCCGACAAATAAAACACAAGCAAAAACAAAAAAAAAAAAAACAGAAAATTGAATAAGAAAGGGCGCACGCACGTAGTCGCTGCTCGCCGACTTGGACTGGCGTGAGAACGACTTGCACGACTCGCCGTCGCCGCCGCCGCCTCCGTAGCTTCGCAGGCTCACGTCGTCGACCTCCTCCATCTTGGCCCCGAGGGCAAAGATCCCCACATTGTCGTCGTAAATGTCCCCGCCGCTGATGCCGCCGATGCCGCCGCCGCCAAGGCCCCTGCCGCCCCCGCCTGCGCCACGGAACCCGCGCCGCAGCCCGTCCAGACCTACCACGCCGCCTCCCAGAGAGCAGCCTACGCCCCCGCCGCCCTTGCGGCAAAGCCGCTTCCACAGTGCGAGCAGCACCAGCAAGATGGCAGCCACGACAACAAGCGAGCCCATCAGCGCCCCAACCACCGCCATCGTCTGCCCCGCCGCCGAGCCCCCCCCCGCCGACTTTCCGTTGCCGCCGCCCGTCCCGTCGCCGCCGCCGCCTTCTCCGCTGCCGCCACCGCCACCGCCTGCGTCCCCCGTGACCGTCACCGCCCCGCCGCCGCCGCCGCCCGTCCCGTCTCCCCCGCCACCAGCCCCATCAACTGTCGACGCCCGCGTCCCACCGCCACCACCGTGGCTGGTAGCTGTCGCGGCAGGATTTGCGGATGGAACCCCTCCCGCGCTCGATGACCCCGTGCGTGCTTCGGCCCCGTCTGCGGCCACCGCCGCCGCTCCACCAGCTCCGCCGCCTTCTGTCGTCAGCCCACCAGCGGCCGCGGCCGGGGCCCCGCCGCCCGTGCCTCCAGAGTCGGCCGCCCCGCCGCCGCCCTGCACAGCCGCAGTGGTGGCAGTGGCGCGGTTGTTGTTGTTATTGCCATTGTTGTTGTTGTTGTTTGCCACAGCGGCGACGGTCGTCTGGGTCGGCGCTTGCTGCTGCTGCTGCTGCTGCGGCGGCGCCGCCGCTTGTGTCGTTGTTGCCGCCGTCGGCGGTTCAGCCGTCGTCGTCGGCAGCAGGTTCTGCGTGGTCGCTGGCGGCGGGGCCGCGGTCGTGGGCTCTTGTTGCTCGGTGGTCGTTGTGGTGGGGGGCACAAACCCTGGAAGGGGCCCCTGCTCGGGTGAAGGCGCGACATTGTTGTTATTATTTGTTCGGGGCGTAGTTTGAGTAAATAATAAAAATAAAAAAGAGAGAGAGAGAGAGAGAGAGAGAGAGAGAGGACAGGCGACCGGCGCGGAAACGGGGAAATGGAGCTGGGATGAGAATTATGGGGGCGAGGGGTTAAGGGTTGGGCGCTTCTTCTTACCGCGTCGTTTGGCGGGAGGATTGCGCCGACGACCTGCATCAGCCCCGCCCAAGCCCGCCCAACAAAGCTCGCCTCGCACGGCGGCGCAATCGACGACGGCGACACGCACGCCACCACCACCATCGCGGCCGCCGCGACCGCCAGCATCCGGCGCTTGAAAGGCGACCGCGACGACGACGGTGGACGTGCACGTTCTGCTGCCACTTCTGCTGCTGCTGCTGCTGCTGCTGTTGCAACCCTTGGCCGCGCGGGATGAGGCCGCCGCCGCCGGCCACTACCACTGTGCGAGCAGGGCAGCGGCGGCGATGGCGGCGCTTTCCAGTGGCAAGCAAGGAGCGCGGTCCCATCGGGCGGATCCAGCGGGAGCCGCAGCCGCCGCGCAGCAAGGGCTTGGGGGTCCGGGGCCACGGGTAGAGGCGGAAGCGGGGGTGGAAGCAGCGGCGACGGCAGCGACGGTGACGGCGGCGGCGAGGTTTCACGCCGTCGTACCTTCTTTGGCTGCCGGAGTGCAAAGCGGCAGTGTCGGTGGCAGTCGGCCATGTATGTGGCTGAGGGGATGAGAGAGGGGGAGAGAGAGAGGGAGAGAGGGAGCGCGTCGGAGAAGGGAGGAGTAGTATTGGGGGGCGTGTCGCGTCTAATGCAGGGAGGAAGTCGGAAGAGGAGAAAAGGACGGGGGCGACGGAGCGAGCGTTGCGAGGAATGATGAAAATGGGGAATCTGTTGGCCTCCGTCGACGAGGACCACACGACGCCAACAGGCAACGCCTCCAGCAACACCGCTGGATCCCGCCGCGAAGGTGAGTGCTCTCTCTCTCTCTCTCTCTCTCTCTCTCTCTCTCTCTCTCTCTCTCTCTCTCTCTCTCTCCCCCCTCTCTCTCTCTCTCCCTCTCTCCCTATCTTCCTCTCTCAATCTCTCTCTCTCTCTCTCAATCTCTCTCTCTCTCTCAATCTCTGTCTTGCCGTCTTCGCTCTCTCTCCGTTCGATCAGTCGCCCCACTGACCAACCGACTGACTGACTCACCCGACAGCAAAAAGAGGCCGAAATCCAAAGGCAAGGGGTGGGTAGTCGCCGCCAAATGAAAGTTCCAACACCAGAAAAAAAACAGGAAAAGAAACGAAAAGCAAAAAAAGAAAAAAAAACAAAAATTTTGCGGCGCGTGCCTCGAAGACACAGACAGACATTCGTCCCCCCAGGTCTTCCGTTCACAGCGTCCTCCACCAACCCGGCACCGAAATCGACGCCCTCATCGTCCCTTTTTTTTTTTTTTATTTTTTTTTTTTTTCTTCCCACGAACCACCCCCTTGTTCCTCCGCCCTTAGAAGAGCGACCAAACGTTTTTTTTTGTCCATTCGAGCAATCGCAATGGTTTTTTCTTTTACTTCCACTCTTTTTTTTTTCTTTTTTTTTTCTTCTCTTTTTTTTCTTTTTGGTTCACCGAAGTCGAGGAGAGAGAGCAAAAGGCGCAAAATGTCTCAGGCCGCACTGGGCTGGGGAGAGTCGGGGCCGTCTTTGAAAGGGAATGTCGGCGCCGCAATCAATGCAAGGGGGAGGGAGGAATTGGGTGATTTTTCCTCTTTCTTGTCATTCTGCTTGACGGCATTGGAAGTAATAATCGAAGAATTTCGAGGGGGGGTGAGCAATTAAAAAGAAACTAAGGATCTTTATTGCAACCCTGGTTGAGTGCACCCTTCCCCCCCCCCCCCCCCCCCCCCCCCTTCCTTTGCGGGCTTGAACACTCAAGTATGTTTGTGGGAGGTTGTTTTTATTGTGGAAATACTAATTGGGTTGCCTAACTTTGAGATTTTTTTTTTTTTTGGTGTGTTTTTTCTTTCAAAATAGATTTGGGTTCAGAGCTCAATTTCCCCCTCCCACCCTCCACTGAGATCTCTGCATCAAATCTGGCCGCAGCGTCTAGCGTGGGGGGAACTACAGGCAAACTCAATACTAGGACTCACACATTGTGACCACGACCTACTTGTGGCGGCGCTCGCCTTACGTAGAAGGAATGTGGGGTGTGTCCTCTACGCTCTAAATAACGTCTGTTGTTGGAACTCCAGCTGGCGCTGCATGGTGCGCACCGAGCGGCCTGGGCTTCATGGGAAGAGTCCAACTACAAACTGGAAAATTTGTGTGGTTTGTGGTTACAGTAAGGAAGCTTTGGTGCCTCCGTGGATTTACTAAAAAGGCACATGCGCTATAATATCTGAACATGTAATGCCTGGACCTTTGACAAATAGTACATGTACTCTGTCTGCTTGTGTGTCTGCTTACTTGGATTTTGTCCTTTCCAACCCTGTCTGCCACAGTAGTCCCAGAAGCGGCCCACGCTTCCTGGCAGAGGATTCATTGGGTCTTCTTCAATCCCTGTGTCTCCTTTTGCACAAAGAAATATTAATGTAGGGCATACAAAGGAATATTCATTTGTTTGCATCTTCAAGAAATAAATTTGCCTCAAATAAATGAGTGAGTGGAAGGAGTTAATGAAGTGGAGATGTGTGTTTGTGGGGAGTAGGAGAAAAACCTGTGTAGTGATTGATTGATACATAATGATGATAATATGCATGCGATAATAGTCGCTAGGCGAGCATGACTGGTACAGGGTAAAAACCTCTTCTATATAATCTGCTTGAGCAGGGAAGGCGGAAAAATGTACACTGGGTTTCTGTTCCACTTAATACTTGGAGTATTTGTCAACAGCGCAAGCAGTGCCCAGGTCTGCATTGGCAGTGGCTTGCTCTACCCATGGGCATTGTGAGAACAATAGGTTTAGGTCTGTCTTGTACCTCTTGCTAGTAACCAGCCAGTTCCACCTAACACCTCATATGTCAGGAACAGGGCAGGACAGGACAAGGCAGACAAGGAACTGAGAGGAGTGATGATTGTATTGGAAACAATAATTCACTTGAGGGATGGGACAGGTCCCCCATCCCCCTTTTATACCTTTTGAGAGTCTTCCTTGTCAAGACTCAAAGAAAGTTCCAATACAATGATACCAATGATACCAATGACAACAAGACAAGTCAGGAAAGCAAAGAAGGTTCGAGAAGGTCCCACAAGGTTCCATGAAGGAATGTTCTAGAAGGTTCCAGAGGTTCCAGAGGGTGATTCATAACATCATATACAAAGCAAAAAGGAACAAAAAAAAGGTCATATGCAAATTTTCCCTTGAAGGATGTTATCATTTCTCCTTTTCAAGGAGGGTCTGAGCCTCAGAGGGTCTGGGTCCGAGGGTCTTTTCAGGACAAATACCTATTCCATAACCCAAGGAATTATTATCAGCACGCCAGAGAGCCTCATGTTCTCATTGTCCTCCTTAATGCATCCACCACACCTCTGTCTGCTTGCGACTTTTTTCCCCCCTCAGGAGTTTTTGACTTCTGACCAGCCCAAGACAGACTATGTGTGTGTTTGACAGGCTTTCTTTTCATCAATTGCACGTAAGCAGACTGCGTTTTGCTTTGCACGGTTAATGTGTCTGACACCCCCATCGTGACTGATTGATTGCCCATTGCGCGATCTTGGAGCTAAATTCAGCCCCCAATCCCAATGGGGCTTGGCCTTGGCAAGGCTTGGCTGCAATGGCAATCCGACAGACAGACAAAGCAAAACAACAAACAACAGGCAAACAAACAAACAAACAAGCAAACAACAGGGCAGACAGACAGACAAGACAGTTAGGGCAGTCTCTGTCGTTGTCTCCAACCCACCAGGTCGCCAAATTTGGAAGAATTTTCATGCCCAATTGAACTCACCAAGTTGGCAAAAAAAAAAGTCAGCGAAAATGAACATGGCAGCCTTTTTTTTTTTTTTTTTTTTTTTTTTTTTTCTGAAAGTGGCGGAGCGGGGGCTGGGGGGGCAGAGGCAATGGCGAGACGATAAATAAACCAACACGGAAAGAAAATTGTGATGATTTTGTCCAATTCAATCAATCATACAAGAAAAACGCGGATTCTCAGCCCCACTGGCTGACAGACAGGAAAAGTACCCTATTCGGTCGATTTTATAATTGCAGTAGCGCATGTGGCGAGCGCACAAAGAATAGACAGAGGGACAGACAGAAAGATAGACAGACAAGCTGGAGCGTTCGTTTCTGTCTCTCTGTCTCTCTCTGTCCGGGACTCTTTCATGCTCTCTCTCTATCTCGCTCCCTCTCTCTCTCTCTCTCTCTCTCTCTCTCTCTCTCTATCTCTCCAATTTCCAAGGGCAACGAGCTCGCACACACACAGACATACACACACACAATCCCACCCAAATCCACCCCTCCACACCGCACCCATCCACACGCCCAGCCCCGCTCAGCGAACAAACGAACGATGGCGACGACGCAATCGCCCCGCTTACCCCTCCCACGGCCACCACCACCACTCTCCTCCTCCTCCCCTTCCTCGTCATCCTCCTCCTTCTCTTCGCAACCTCCGCCCGCATTACCTGTTGCGTCGTCGGAGGGCCGGTTGACCTGGCCGTTGGTTTTGGACGGTGGTGGAGGGCGCTCTCACGGTCATGCGCAGGAGTCGGCGGATGCCAACACCAGCGCCATCTCGTGGCCCATTCCGTGGAATCAACATACCCCCTCCGCCCAAAACTGCCCTCCCGCCGTCAGGCCTCAATCCTCATTCGATCCTCCGCGTACCGATCGTGCTCCGTTTACGTCTCGAGCGGGATCCTCTCGTGCGCCTTTCGAAGCAGCGTCGAGTGGTGAGTCTGAGAAAGAGGAAGGAAACGCTCTCCGTGAAGGATGGGCTCCACTGCCTCAACCCGTTCTTCGGAGCAGTCTGCCGGTTGATACTGGCAGTAGCAGCGTGGGCCAATTTCTCCTCAGACCGGAGCGCGCCGACCACTTATTAAACTCCCACAACCACCGACACTTCTACCGGCACCAGCATAAGCATCCGCAGCAAAAGCCGGTCCTTGCTTCGCCCATGTCTTCCCCCATGCCGGTCGCTGCGACTCCAACCACAAACTCCAACCCCACAGGGCTATCGTCCGAATCTCGCAAACGGCTGTCATTGCATCATCTGTCTATTTCCACCTCCTCTGTACGCAAACCCATGTCAAACGACTCTACTATTCACTCTCGCACTCCAGTACTTGCCGCTTCGTCGTCTCAATCAGCAGATACTGCGATCCACCCGCGGCAGTTACCAGCAGACCTGGTTCACATAGTTGATATGGATACTCACCATCGCATGATCATCCATGCACAGCTTATGCATAAGATCCAACAGCACCAGCAGCAGCTCCTTCAGCGCCAACTGTTGCAAGCGCAGCAGAAGCAGCTGTTAATGCTAAAAATGGAGCAAGATCAGGCGAGGGTTTTCCGACAGTTGGTGCAGTTGGTCATCCGAATGCTCTACCAGCTGTCGGCCCCGTTTCAGTTGTTTCACTCTCATGCCGCGGGTCCGTATGTCCGTGCGATCGCAACTGGCATGGTAGCTTCCACGAACCAGCCTTCTTCCGCATCACGCATTTCTCCATCGCAGACACCCCCAACTTCACGGTCCCCAAAAGCTTCATCCGTCTTTCCCTCCACCCCGTCGCCTTTTGGACTGACTTCCTCTCCTCCGGCTTCACCCGCGGCGTCCGCCCCAGTTGATGGAAGCAGATCTTTGGGGTCAGGTCTCCCGACCTCACCACAGTGCCACGGCCCCCAAGTTCTGGAGCTTGACCAGCTTCTGCAGCGTGACCGTGTGGAGCTTTCTCGGCTGAAGGCTCTCACTTTGTTTATGTGCACGCTCCCTGCACGCCACCTGATGAACACCTCAGTTGCCACAGCCAGAGGTGCCGGCCCAACTTCTGCCCAGATTAAAGGGGCTCCGACGACTACTCTGCCAGTAAGCACACAGGTTCAGCCAGGCGAGGCGTCTGGCCAGCACCAACGCAGTATTAGACCCGTGTCACAGAGCCAGTCGCAGCCCACACACGCACATCACGTTTTCCACTCACTTTTAATCGTTTCGCGGCTCGTCGGTGCGGCGTTACATTCGAAGAAGTCTCTTCCCTTGGAGCTGATGTCGCCATCTGCGCTTTTCCTGGCAGGTTGCATCTTATCAGAAATTCAGCTCTGTGACTCTCAGACGAGCGCGGCAACCTGGGCCGGTCTCGCCGACTCGTCACCGCAAACTTCGGATGCCCCCGCCACTCGCGAGACCCAACAGCAGAATGGTTGGTCTTCGCGCACTGTGGTCAATGTGAAAATGGCGGCGCTCTCCCTTTTGTCCTACGAGACGAGAGTGGGCGTCGATGAGTATCTTCAGTGGCTCCAAACGATCAAGGAGTTTTCGTGAGGTTTCAGATTTTGAGCTCCCTTTTCGGTTTGCCCCTCCAGCTGCCTCGAAGTGCCGCGTCTCGTTCGTACGGCGAAGTCTCTTGCTTATTTGGATTTACTACACGAGGGTATCGCCTGAAGGAACAAAATCGGCCAGCAGTGTGACGGGGAGGAGGAAGGTGATTTGCTTTCAGTACATCCCCTTTCTTGAGGTGCTTTGTTTTACATATTGGTTGGATTCCGTTCCGTTTTTCTGGCGTTACCTTTTGTTGCGTCGAGTTTCCCCCTCTCCTTTTAGCCAACGAACCCACCGCAATCCGGTGAAGTTCCGCTTTGTTTGATTTTTTTAATTTTCTAGCATCAGAGCCACAGCGTGATGAATGTTCAACAATTTGTTTGGTTCCTTTCAGTCCCCTCCACCCCCTTTCCACCTCCCCCATACCAACTATAGACATTCAGAAACCGAATCCTTTTTTACCACCGTTTCCTTCCCTTCAACCAACCAGCAGTTCGATTAGTCGCGCTACTCATCAACACCGTCTTTCACTTTTTTTTTCTCTTGCTTCTTTGTTTGTTTTTCTTTCTGCCGCCTTCTTTTACTGGCCCGCTTTCATTCGACATTGCTGGCTCTGTGCGCCCTCTTTGGGACAGCTAGCGATTGGCGCATGGCACGTTGAGAGGGGGAAACTGTGGTCGTTTTCTTTTTCTCTGTTGTTGTTCTCTTGGGAGTTGCTTTGTTTGCTCTGTATTTTCCCTTTCTTTTTTTTTTCTCTTTTTTTTTTTTCTCGGTCCCTCGCTTTGTGTTGCCTCCATGTGGCCAGCGGCTGTGCAGTCTCGCGCTATTCCGTCGCGTTCTCGGCCTGCCCCTGTGCATTTGTGCTTTTTCGCTTGGGGTCCCAAAACCCTCCAAATCCTCGGCCCTATTTAAAAAATGTGCTCCCTTTTTTTTTCTTTTTTTTTTTGTGTTTTTTTCCGTCCCCAGGGAGTCAGAGACGGCTCTTTCGCAAGTGCTCCCTTCTCCGTGCTACCCCTCGTCCATATCTGGCGGGAGGGGTGGGCAGGCGTAGTCGTCCCATATCTTATTCGTCCGAGGGTGAGGGCGGACCCGTCCATCAATGCTTTCAGCCCCAATCGTCTTTTTTTTTTTTTGTTGGGGTTTACAGAGAATCGCTTTGAACCATTGCAACAACGGAGGTTCTGGTGGAATTCCAATCGGTTCTGCCGTCTCGACGCCTCTGTATTGTCTGTCCCCTCCCCTCTCCCTCTCTCTCTCCCTCTCTCTTTCTTTCTCTCTCCCTCTCCTTCTCTGTCTCCCCCGGCTCCACCCAATCCGATCGCTTGCTTGCTTTCTCACCAAACTCTCTCTCGCTCTCTGTCTCTTCCCGACCGCCACCAGAAAGAGCCCTGGCAGTTGATTGTTGCTCGGTTTGGGTTGCCAGAGACCCGTCACTTTTTTTTCTTCTTTTTTTCTTTTTCGCTTTTGCAAAAATTTTTTCTTTTTCGTTTTTGTGCGTTTTTCTATTCTTTACTTCCTCCGATATATAAAAGAAGACCACGTCCCACCAAAGTTTGCTTGCACACTCACCCACCCACACACACACACACACACGCACACTCACACACACACACACACACACAGACCATGGCCGCCAACCTCTACTACACGCCGACCTCCTGCGGCGCCGCGTCGTACATTGCCGCGCACAAGGCCGGCGTCATCGGCACCAAGGTTATCCCCAACGAGACGGACATCCGCGCCCACAAGGTGCTCAAGGGCGCCAAGGCCGGCACCGACTTTTACGCCATCAACCCCAAGGGCAACGTGCCGACCCTCGTGCTGGCCGACGGCACGCTGCTGAACGAGAACGCGGCCGTCCTGCAATGGATCGCCGACGCCAACCCGGCGTCGGGCCTCGCCCCCGCCCCAGGCTCCTCGGACCGCTACCTCCTGCAGTCCAAGCTCAACTGGCTCAGCTCGGAGCTGCACACGGGCGTCGGCGCCCTCTTCAACCCCACCCTCGCACCCGAGGTCAAGCAGTTCCTCGCGGCCCGCGCCGGCATCAAGCTCAAGTACCTGAACGACGTGGAGCTCGCCGGCGGGAAGAAGTTTTTGGTCGGCGACAAGTTCACCGTCGCCGACTCGTACTGCTACGTCATCCTCAGCTGGACTGGGTACCTCGGACTCGACCTGTCTGCGTACCCCGCCGCCCAGGCGTACTTTAACCACATCAAGGGCCTTGACTTTGTGGAGGCTGCCCACGCCGCCATGGCCGCGGAGAAGTAAAAAAAGAAGAGGGGCGGTGTAGTGGAGTGTCAATAATTGGGTGAAGGGTGAATCTTGCACGCGTTCCGGCAGTGTCGGCATTTTCTTTTTTTTGTTTGGTTTCTTTGAAAAAAGGAACAAAAAGGAACAGAGTCCAGAAAATAAAATAAAAAGCAAAAACAGGCTACCATCATTACGTCTTTTTTGCGATCTGTCCAGTCTCGTGTCAGGTGGGCGAGCGAGGGAGCGGCAAAGATCAGGTCGGTCCAGCACACCACGTCAGTGCGACAGCGTATGTTTCTTCTTACACACACTTATGGATAACACACACACACACACAGACTCTCTCTCTCTCTCACTGTCTCACTCTGAAAGAGATATCAAGAACAAGAAACTTTGGTATTTTCCATCAGCCACGCGCTACATCCCCGTCAAAACACAATGAGCGCGGCGACGACCGCGACACCACTCGTCGCGTCACCAGCGGCGGCGGCGGCGTCGTGCATGTCGTTGCAGACCCAAGACTCGACGCCCGACTCGGAGTCGGCGTCCATGTCGGCGTCAACGTCCGCCCTCGTCGCCGCCCCCGAAGCAGCAGCCACCCCGCCGCAGCCGCCATCGTCGACAACGCCCTCCGACCTCTCCGTGCTCCGCTTCCTCGAAGACCACGTCCTCTTCCGCAACCTGGAACGCGACTTTGTGCGCACGCTCGCCAACGCTATGCAGAGCCGCCTCTACAACGCCAACGAGTACGTCATCAGGAAGGGCGAGATCGGAAAGGCAATGTTCTTTGTGCAGCGTGGCGAGGTGCACGTCATTTCTGAAGACGGTGAGGGGAGGGGGGATGGAGTCGAGGGGGAGAGGGGGGGGAGGGGAGGGAGGAGGGTGCAAGGCGCAAAGGAGGAAGAGTTGTTTTGAGATATTTAAACAAGAGGAGGACGCGAGACACAACGTGGCGTGTTTGGAGGGGAGGGCCGACCCCGTCAGGCCAAAAGCTGAACCACACGCAAACTCCCATCAAACCGTCGCTGCCCCTACTAAACTGCCGACCGGCCCGTCCCTCCCTCTGTCTTTTTACTTTACATCGCCGTCACCAGAGGAGACGGTTTATAACGTGTTGCGCGAGCAGTCCTTCTTTGGCGAAATCGGCGTCTTGTTCTCGGTACCAAGGTGCGTGCAAATGTGGAGTAAAGAAGGAGACGAGGGTGGGGAGATCATTGCGTAGAATTAGAATAGCTTCGCGTCTCCGTGTTTGACACGTCCTCAACCGAAACCAACCGCTCGCTCCCCCCAACACAGGACAGCCTCATGCAGAACGAACGGGCGCTGCCTCATTTTGGCCTTGACAAAGGACAAGCTCGGGTCGATTCTGGCAGAGTACCCCAAAGTCGCCGAGTCCATCAACATGATCGCCGAGGAGCGCTACGCGATGCACAAAAAGCAACGGGAGGCCGCCTTCAAAGTCGACTTTGCCCAGGAACTGGATATGGCCGTGACGAACAATGAGTTGCGAAACGTGAGGAAGACGTTGAGGGGGGTTGAGGGCGTGAGGCAGGGGAGAAAGGAAGCATTCTAACTGCTTCCCTCCCGCTCACACTCACGCAGATTCCCCTGTTCCGCGACTGCGAAGTCGGCTTTCTCCACCGCTTAGCCCTCAGCCTGAAACCCCTTCAATTCCAGCGGCACGAAGTCATCCTCAGCAAGGGCGCCGTCGCGGGCGAAATGTACTTTGTCGTCTCGGGCTTCGCCGAAGTCGTCCGCGAACTCGACGGCAAAGCCGTCGCCGAGTTCCAGCCGGGCACCTTTTTCGGCGAGGTCGGCCTCTTTTACCAAATCGCCCGCACCGCCACCGTCCGCGCCGGCTCGCTCCTCACCGTCTTCAAGCTCGCAAAAAGCGACCTCGAGCTCGTCCTCAGGGAGTACCCCGACATTGACGCGAAAATCAGGGAGGAGGCCAGGCATCGGCTCGAGTATAATCAGATTAGGCAGAGGGCGGGACTGTCGAACGTGCAGGAGGCTGTCACGGAAATTGAGGTCGTGAGAGAAATGCTCAAGAATGTAAGGAGGGGCTCTTGACATGCAAAAAATGACTCTTTTAGACGTGCGTGGGTGCAAACTTGTATGTGTGTGTTGCGCACGCGTGTGTCTGTGTGTGTGTGTGTGTGTGTGTGTGTGTGTGTGTGTGTGTGTGTGTGGGTTTATTACGTTGTCGTAACGCTGACTCTCCGTCTCCCGTAAAGATTCCCCTCTTTCAACACGCTACCAACAACTTCTATGATGAGCTCACTCTAGGATTGAGACTCAAACTGTACGAGCCAAAGTCCCCGATCATTCAAAAAGGAGCCCCGGGCGATTCCATGTTCTTTGTCATGGACGGTACTGCTTGTGTTGTCTCGGAGAGCGGAGATACAGTCTACAGCGAAATCACTAGCGATTCCTTCTTTGGCGAGGTTGCCCTTTTCTACAAAGTCAAGAGAACCGCAACAGTCATTGCCCGAACTGTCTGCACCTGCTTCGAGCTTCACAAGGATGTACTCCAACGAATTTTGGTGCACCACCCACAGTTGGAAGAGAGGGTTCGCGAAAAGGCCAGACAGAATTACGAGATGGCTTTGGCGAGAGAGTTGGCGATCAAAGCTGTCAATGTCGAAGATGCTCAAAAGTTTACAGAAGAGGCGATCATTGAGAGACTGAAAAAGGTATGCTTGAATGCAACTTGAAAATATTTCATAGCTTTGGTTTGTTGTGGCCATCACCACCTTGGCACAAACTAATCTCTACCAGGTCACCACATTCAAAAGCTGTAGCCACGCTTTTCTCAAAAGCCTTGCAAACCACACAACCATCAAAACATACGAGTGCGGCTCTGTCATCATCTCCACCGGTGATCCCAGTACGGCGATGTTTTTTATCGCCACGGGTCGAGTCGAAATCGTTTCCGCCGACGGCTCCGCGGTCTTTGACACACTTAGCGAAGGCCAATTTTTCGGCGAGGTCGGCCTCATCAAAAACGTGGCCCGCTCAGCAACAGTCCGCGTCGCGTCCCCAACATCCGTCGTCATCGAGCTCACCAGCCAAGCGGTGCAGTCCGTCCTTAACGAGTACCCAGGCGCCTACGAAATCATCGCCCTCGAAGCCGAAAACCGGTACAAGGCTGTTCTCAGCCGAAAAACCCTAGCTACGGCCGACGCCGCCGCCGGAGGCAAAATATTTCCCACGAGTGCCTCCACCTCGTCGCTGCCCCTTGTGGACTCGGACGTCCCCGTCGCCGTCGACTTCGACGCCACCGCGCCCGTCACCGCAGATACCGCCGAAACGAGCCCTGATGGCCGGGTGAAGACGATCGAACGGAGGCCCGCTTCGTCGCTCACCATTGGCGGGAGGAGGAGGGAGAGGAGGCGCAGCCTGACGAGCATCTTTCGCCGCTCGTCCAAGGGTAAAAATGAAGCAAGGGACGAAAAGGCGGCAATGGACGGAAAAGGCGCGGTGCGGACAAAGGTACCATCGTTTCTGCTACTTTTTTTGTACGGTAAGGCTTCACTTTCTAACCGGATTTCGTTTGGGACGGCATCCATTCCGAAGAACGTGCTCAGCAAGTTCGTAAAGTCAATAACGAATCATCTGAGGCGCAAGGACGATGACCAAAAGATTGCTCACAACAAGATTCTGCCGGTCCAGAGGCCTTCTCCTTCCAGTCCAAAACCTTCGAGCGACCGGAAGCTGGCCGTAAAATCAGTTCGAACACACTTCTTCCACCTCCCAACCAAAACCATCATCCAAATATTCGATTTTCTCAACCCCGCCGATCGCGTTCGCTTCGAATGCACGTGTCGCTACGCGTTCCACCTTATCGCCAACCCTCACTTTTGGAGATTCCTGGACCTTCACTCGGTGTACCGCAGGCTCAATCGCATTGTCGCCGTCGGCCTCTTTTTCCGCGGTGGCCCAATGCTCACGACGGTGAACCTCGACACGTGCTGGATGCTCCTCGACGAAGATCTCCACACCCTCGTCTCAGAGAGCCCCAACATTGTCCGGTTCGGCATGTCCAACTGCTGGAAGATAACGGATGAGGGCGTCAGCGTCCTCGCCGCCACCCTCGAGCACCTGCGGTCCTTTGACATGAGCTACTGCAGCCAGATATCCGGCGCCGGTTTTAAGGAGCACTGCTGGTGGAACCTGGAGGCTGTCGACCTGTCTTACTGCAAGCAGATATCGGACGACGCGTTCGAGCGGTTTGTGAGGTGCACCAGCTCCATTAAAGATCTGAGGTTGCGAAGATGCCTTCGGCTCTCCGAGCGGGCTGTCTTTTTGATTGTGAGATACTGCAGGTTAGATGTGGCGGCTGAATCCTCCGTTTTTCCAATCTGTATTTATTTTTCAGCAGAGTTCAACTGACACTTTTTTTCTTGTTTGAAAACACGCCTCTCGTATCGAACGGGTCCCAACAATCGCCCACAGCGAAGTTCGCCACCTCGACCTCGGAGACTGTGACAAGGCGATCACGGACCGGTGCCTCAAGTGGATCTCCTCGGGTTGCACGCAGCTCACGTCCCTCCGGCTCTCGTTCTGCACGCGCATCACCAACGGCGGCCTCTTCGACCTCTCCGTCGGCGCCTACGCCTTCCACCACCTCGACCTCAGCCACTGCTCGCAGATCTCGGACGTCGCCGTCGCCTTCTTCGCCGACAGCTTCCACTCGCTGCGCACCATCAGCCTCCGCCGCTGCAAGAAAATCACAAACGCCACCGCCGCCTTCCTCGCAAAGCGCGCGCCCTTGCTCGAGGTCGTCGACCTCTCTGGTTGCCCGCTCGTCGTCCCAGCCGCGGCGGAGGACACGCTGCGTCGCGCACGCCCCGCCGTTACGGCGGCAGCAGCAGCAGCAGCGGGTCGATGCGTCGTCCTCGTCGACGCGGTGCACGGCCCCGAGGAGATAGCGCGCCGTCGCGCGATGACGCGCCCGCGCGAAGTGGCCGTCGCGGAGGTGTTTTCGTCTGGCACCGCGGCGCGCGGCAGGGCGTCTCGACCCATGACGCCGGTTGGAGCGAGGAGGACACGGTGACGGTGGCAACAAGCCGGGGGGTCGTTGGGGAAGTTCGAAAGAGAGGAAAAAGTGCGCTGGGTCTGAGAGAAGGAAGGTCGGTAAAGACATTGTTTGTGGATAGATGCGTTGTGATGTCTACTCCCTTTTTTTTTTTTTTTTTTTTTTTTCGGTTTCGCCCACGACAGCTTTTACCCTGTTTAAAGTCTTATTTTAAGGTATCCAGACTTCAACTAAATAAATACAGAATAGCCAAATCTTTTGTGTTAATTAGATCATTTCGAAGTCAAACAAGGACGAAAATCTGGGCCGGTTCAGTCCCTGATGAAGTCTCCAAATCTGCGAGGGAAAATTAACGTTAATTGATGGGAAAACCCCGCAGTCTCCCAACACAATGCAGCGTTTCAACCGTTGCGTCGTGACTAGTTGCCAAAAAAAAAAAAAAAAAGCATTTGAGGCTTCAAGACCCAGCCGGTCGTATGTCCCGTGACGTTTGTTGCTCTCCAAACGCCTGTGGCCTGTAGCGTGTCGGACGAGCGGAGGCGAGTAGGCGAGATACAAAGCTTGGGTAGGCCCCTCGTAAGAAGTGGAGGGAGGAGACGTAACGGGAAACCCGGCTACCTCTTACTTGGATTGAGTTGGAACACTCTCCTTGGAGTGAGACAAGTTGTGTCTGGTTCTGTTAAGTGGAAAACAGTTCTGATTCGGTTCAACAGGCACCCCCAAACTAGTCCGTACTTCTTATACAGCATTTTTACCCTCTCTCCAAACGACACCTCCATGTACCATTCTTCCTTTCTCTCCAATGCAACCTTCCATGCTGCAACTACCTCAGCTGACAGGACCCTCCGGAACCCAAAGCCTGCTTCCTCAGATCGCTTTAACATTATAAACCTTGCGCTCCTGCAGAAAGTTGCTTCCACCCACACCTCTCGCAGACAACTTCCAACTGCTTCCTCGTAAACAAGACCAGACGCTGGTGCCAACATCTGTGTCACAAAGTCCAGCTCTGGCGATGCCATCTCTGGTTTATCTGGGACCTCGCTTGGATTGTGGATTTCTCCCAGCTGACTTGAGTACGCAGCTAGGAGAGACAGTAGAGAGCCCGTTATACTTGGAGATACTGTCGGGGATCCGACTACACTTCGGTGAAGCTGACGAACCACTTGCATTACAAATATCCCACTCTGCAGATGATATTCCAGCTGGACATGTTCAAGGGCCTCGAACAATAACCTTTCTACATCGACAATAGAAGCAGATTTGGTGTTGATTAGGCTGGCCATCCGTTCCGCAGATGCTGCAGCCAATGTTTTGGTAAAAATTTCTGGTACTCGTAGCTTTTCTTCCACAGCAAAGCCATGTCCGCAAACTTTATTAGGCTGAGATGGCGTATCACTGATTCCAAAAAGAGGATATTCTCTCCATCCATCTATCATGAGCTATAATGTTGTACAAATATTGCACCAAAGGCTGTATTCGCTCCGAAAATCCACGCTGTGAAAGCGCACCAATGACAGCAGGAAAGCCCAACTTGTGGATGTCGGGATCAATACTGGTTTCCAGAGAATAGTGTGGGAGAATGTGAAGGATAGCATCGAGGATCTCAATCAACTCGCCATCGTTCATGTCAGGGGCCAAACAACCAATCAGTTTTCCAACACCTTCTTGTTTGTTCAATCTTGACACAAGGATAGGAATGCAATGCTCAAGCAAATTCTGCTGATGGAGCTCCAACTTGTTTTGGCACAAATAGTCCAGCAACTCCAGCCAAACCATGTCAATTGCAAGCATAAACGCCGACCTGAACTGCTCGCCTGACAACAAACTACAGAGTTTTGTCAATTTAATTTTAGGCTTGCGTTTAACAGTGGAACGAATATAGGTAAGATGCAAATCCTTGCAACCACAGATTGGAAGAACTGCCAGTGCAACCGGGTTTGCTTGGACGCCATCTTTGTACCTCACTTCGATGTAAAAGTCAACAAGCTCCTCGATAATTGGAACGTGATCATGTCATCGAAGTTATTAGGCCCCAAAGTCCGGGGTCCATTCAAACCAGCCAACAGCTTATACAGGCGCTTGTCCAATTATCGCACGCAGTCCTCCAATAACTGCCACGTACTGGCTTTAAACTGCAAGGTTCCGATGGTCCTTCCAATATCTGCAAGTGCAGCAATGATCTTTGGAGCGTGTTCCAAATTCGCTACCCAACAAAAATGGTGTAAACGTCGCAGTTGCCTGACGATAAATGCGCAGTAGGCATGGACATCTGACTTGTTTACTGCGTGTTCCTGGATGGCTTGTAGTAATGTATCCTCAGCAATTCCGTCCATATCAACGGAACGAAGGTGCTCTATAAACTGAGATGCATCACTGAAATCACGACGATCAAGGAATCAGATCACAAACTGTTTCCAAAATACTATCCCATCAGAACTGGCACAGACACAGTCGCGAACCCATTCTGGCGGAAATGATGCTTTGGCGGTAAACACAAGCACACAGATGTGTTCCCAAGCACGCCGGACCACTTCCATCGAGCGAGCAGAAAGTGCTGGAAGAAGCGATACAAGGGCTTTAACCAGCACTGACGGCAACCATGGTTTTTGTTTCGTCGCTTCTTCCTCCATATCGTAGTATTCACCCTCGCTGTCATAGCTTTGCTGTTTGTTTTCCATCGCTTCATCCTCGACAATATCGTAGCTTTCAATAAAGAGCCGAACACGAGATTCCAAGTAGTTGAATGCAGCTAATAAAATGACTAAAATTCAGGAAACGTACTTTTGCAGAAGAACGAAGAAGGACTCTGCCAAGGACAGCAGAATCTACCGCGTTGGGATCGACGTGCGTGACCTGATTGAGAATCGTGATGGCTTCTTTCCAATCCCCTTCTGGGAGTTTTGGTTCAAGTTTTGGTAGATAATCCTTCAGTGTCTTCAGATCATCCTCGATGATATCCCCATTGGCACTTTCCACCGTGAGCAATGCGCACTCTCGCTGATTCGCCCAGACAGCATCCTTTTTGCCTTTCACGGCGCTGTTGATTTTTGCCTTACAGGCAGCCATGTAAATCGCGTTCGTTTTGTAAGAGTCATATGTGTCCTGGAAGGTTCGCGATGTTTTTATCCGTGAATCCGGAAAGGCTGCCTTACCCTGTCAGACGGTTTTTGCAACCAATTGGTGATTTTAAAGGTCACCGCAGCAACTGCACTCTCAAAGGTATTTGCAAGCGGGGGTTTTCGACAGAAGGAGACAAGAGCGTCAGTGAGCGAAACTGCATTAATGGCATGGACATAACTTTTACACACTTAACGTTAAATCCAGCAAGCGAAGCGTCCAGAACAGGTTTCAATATCCTCAAAGTATCTGCACGTTGCCTGCAGCAGCGGAAACATTTGCGACAAACTCAACAGGGCTGGCACACATCACTGTCGCTTTCCTTGGGGAAGCCAAAGAAAAATGGGCATGTCAGGGGAAAAAGGGGGCGCGGCTGCACGCCGCCGCCAGAAGGAAGAGACAACCTAATGGAAGAGGTGTCATTGCGAGCCAATCACTCTGGGTGGCGACGCCCACCACTGCAATTGAATGGAGAGAGAGAGAGAGAGAGGTATGACAGCAAGCGCAATCGCAATTGGGAAAACAACCACTCACTGCACTGTGTAGGCACGAAAAATAACTTGCGATTTTTTACTTTGGACTTTTTTTTTATTAATTTTCCTTTACATCCTTCCTCCACTGTCAGTCCTATCCAAACGCTTGCCAGAGGACTACTGTCGCGATACCCTGCTGCAGCACCTGTGGCCGATTGGGCACGTCCTTTGCTGCAAAAAAAAAGGCACAAAAATAAGTTGCCATTTTTTCCCTCTAAGGGCAGTTTGCAAGGGTAATAGCGAACTACTACTTTGGACTTTTTAAACCCAGCTCTGTGCACCACTGCCTCGTTGCTCCAGTCTGGAGGCGGTGCGGCTGCACAAGATGTAGAGTGGTTCAAACAGGATCATGTAGATGGGTAGAAAGCTGTTGCGGTGTGCAGCTGCGGCTGTTGCTGTGGCCCCTGTTGTCATCGTAGCTGTCCCTCAAGAACGTCCCCTTGGCCAGCAGCGTTTCCCACGCAGTCGAAGCAGTCCAGGCAGGTTTTGACGCTGCACCAGGCGCAGAACCAATATCCGCGGATGTCAGGAACAGGGCAGGACAGGACAAGGCAGACAAGGAACTGAGAGGAGTGATGATTGTATTGGAAACAATAATTCACTTGAGGGATGGGACAGGTTCCCCATCCCCCTTTTATACCTTTTGAGAGTGTTCCTTGTCAAGACTCAAAGAAAGTTCCAGAAAGAGCAATTAGTAATACAATGATACGATACCAATGACAACAAGACAAGTCAGGAAAGCAAAGAAGGTTCCAGAAGGTTCCACAAGGTTCCATGAAGGAATGTTCTAGAAGGTTCCAGAAGGTTCCAGAAGGTTCCATGAAGGAATGTTCTAGAAGGTTCCAGAGGTTTCCAGAGGGTGATTCATAACAGCGGAGCCACAGAAGACGAGGGGGGATTGGCATTCGTTGCAAAGGGTGGTGGTGGCTGGGGTTGTGGCTGCAGGGTGCGTCACAGGTGTCACTGTGGATGACTCAGCGGCAGTGACAGCGCCACGACGATGACAACGAGAGTAAGGGTTATCTGTGCGATCGATGGAGGGAACAGAAGAGAAGAGAAGGACATACCACCATAATGGTGACGCACAGAGAAGGCAAAACAAAGCTGGGGTTACCAACTTCCTTGAGAAGGTGGAATGAACCCTCTACCAAAGCCACCGTAGGGTCGTGGGGTGTGTGGCTGAGGCCTTGGTTGAAGCAGTTGATAGCCACCACGGCCTCAGGGGAGGGTGTAGTGAACTTAGCAACATTTGCAGTTGGTGTGTTGACCTCTGGGACTACAGTGAGGTTTGCCCTTCTCTTTGATTTGCCAGCTCGATGCGTCGCTTATCATGGTTCTTTTGACAAACAGTTTGTTTGAAGAGTGAGATTAGTTTGGCTAAACTTGTTATCTCAGGAGCTGGGTTGCCGACGACAAGAAAAACGTTTCCTATCCGCATGTCCAATAGGCTTTGGTTCAGTGAGCCAACAAAGATTCAAACAACTTATTGGAAAGGTCAAATACAATGGAGAATGTTATGAAACACCCTCTGGAAACCTCTGGAACCTTCTAGAACATTCCTTCATGGAACCTTGTGGAACCTTCTGGAACCTTCTTTGCTTTCCTGACTTGTCTTGTTGTCATTGGTATCATTGGTATTGTGTGCGCCAGAAAAAATTTCCCCTTTTTCGTGCGCGCGCTGATTCCAGCGCAAGAATCAGAGCCCAATCAGATGCGCTCCCTCGCCCAGCCACAAAAAACCCCTAATCTTTGCGGAAAAACTGAACATAAGGAGGAACACGTCAATGTAACAGTCGCTTGGAGGACAGACAGCAGACCGTCTTCAGATTTGTGATCGTGAAGAACAACAAGACAGGCGACGGCGAGGCCGACGTCAGGACGTGTGGACTACCACCATACGATCGTGAGGGGCATCACAGCTGCCACCGTTCACCGTCCACCCAACGCTCGCTGTGGACAGCTGTTCCGGTCTGTGCTGGCGGCGCGGCGTGCTAAGCAGCGCAGAAGGCGTGCAGATACACTGTCAGCTGGTATCCACGTCGACATCTTCGACGGTGCCCACAGATACCAGCCCAGCTTGAGATCGACACCCCATCCCTGTCGTCATGGTCGGTGCAGGTGACGGCTGCAGCTGAACGTCATTTTCATCGCCTGCAACGGCAGTAGTACCCCACTGGCAAACGAGGTTTTCCTACATTGCGATTGATGGTTGGAGGGTAGGATGTGGCGAATGCCGATTCGCCAATGGACCTTGTGTCCGACTGTCTCAGCAATTACATGAGACCTTCAGTGTTTACGAGTGCATTCTGTGCAAAGAAAAGAAGTGGGAGGGGTTCGCTCTGCGCTGGTTGGTCTGACTCCAATTAGGCAACGGGAAGCGTGGGAACAGAGAGGAGCAGTGGCGTGCTTAATGTTTCACGTTTGCTTCTCATTCTTGAGCCTCGTTCTTGTGCCTCGTTCTTGTCGTATCCCGTTGGTATAAGATGATGAGCGCTACAATAAAGCTCGTCACGTTTCCCTACCAATTCCGAGGCTTGCATAAGGTCAGGATGAGGAGTCTTTGCTGGGCGACAAGAGCTCCATGGCGCTCTATGCTTCGCAACCTTACCAACAACTTACCATTGGTTGAGTAATTAGAGCTCTCTTTGGCGCACATCTAAGGAGTAAACAACGAACTCAAGCTTCGTTGCATTCTGCCAGATCCAACCACACGGTGGCCTTGTCGCTTCAGCTGCACAAGAATGGAGTCTTCCTTAATGGCATCTTTGTCAACGGCTGGCATGTCCAGTTGTGTTGATTGTGACATCAAATCCCCAATCACCATGAGTTGCGGAGCCTGCCTACATTCCTGGTGTCCTACTCCTGACTGCATAGGATTGGAAGGGCTTCCCCTTCCTGAACCACGAGCCGAAGGTAATGGTGTTGGGAATCTCTGCATAGCTTGCTTGCGGGTTTTGCATAACTCGAGGATGGCAACAAAGGGAAAAGGAAGGTTGAACAGTGAAGGTCGGTTGTTCCACGTTTTGATTATGTACTTACGACCAGATTGTTAAAACGAGAACAATGCTGTTTTAACCCTTTACAGGCGCAGTTTAAACCGGAAGCCCCCCCCTGTGAGACTATACTCACTCCTTTGACCCTGGGATCTGGGCCCTAGAGTGAGGGAAAGCAAATAATAGGCTAAAACTAACTTTATTGGGCTGTTGTCTAGGTGGTGTTTCAAACCTACTACTTGCCTAGTCCACAAAGTATCCCTACTGATCTGTCTAACAGGGGTCTCAAACACAAAGAATGAACATTCAGAGGGAATCCTCTGAAGGATCGGTGCCGGGGCACCGATTACTCGCGTGGCCGCGGGCTGATGCGAGGGGAAACAGAAGGGCACTCCTGAGGGCGCAACACAACTGCAGAATAAAGAGAGAGAAGAGGGAAACGGGGGTTTTTATCTCAGGAACCTAATCTCAAATACAACAGGAGCAGTTAATAGCGACGGGACAGACAGGGCGCGACCTAGCGCCCCTCGTCGAGGACGGTGCTGCGGGAGCCCTCGTCGTCACCAGCGACAGGGGGGAGAGAGAGAAGGGAGTCGACTATGTAGGGGTCGGAAGGTCGCCAGCAGGGAACTCGCATGCGGAAACACCTGCGATCGTACACACACCCCACCAGGCTGCGTCGGCACGATCACTCGACCAACGGGCTTTATCGCATCGCACTCGTACTCACACATCTCACCCTCACAGCAATAGGACCGAGGCAGGCACTTGTAGATCGAACTCTCAGGTGTCGGGGGCTGCACCAGGCGCAGCCACCAACACCCTCGCGGGGACGGGAAGGTTGGGGACGACGATGCCGTCGTCGCCACCACCACCACCACTGTTGTCGCAGCGGGCAAGCGCCAGGGATCCCCACTCCAACACAGAGCCGGCAATGTCACACAGTTGCTGGTGGGGCCAGCTGCATTCCCCACCCACGGCCCCTTAAGAGGAGCCCCACGAAGGGACCATGTACACACCTGGGTGTGTACCATCTCTCACTACCCTCACCTTGCGAGCCAGATGGATTTGAAGGGACTCTGTATTGGTGCCAATGGACAGAAATCAGATTGAAGAAAAAAGGAAAAAGAGAAATGGCCCAAAAACAGAGAGAGAGAAAATTGACAAGTCAACCCCCCTGACTTGGAGCATCCACCACAAATGCTCTAAGTCCCCCCCAACCCTATGCATGTATGTACAAGTGCCGAAAATAAATAATAAATTAGGCGGGCTTGGGGTACGGCCCGTCAGGCACCCCATCCCTAGGCAGTCAGGCAGTCTCTGTTAGTCACCAAAAAAGAAAATATTTTGAGAAAACCCTGGCGCAACAGAAACTGTTAAGACGAAAGTAGTAAAAGCAGGCCCAATAATAAAGACAGGTTAGCCGCAAATACACTTTGATAACGCCTTGGAAACTAAAGAACCGGGAGCAATAATAGGGGTCCCGATCCTTGCGGTTTTATGACAGGTACACTTGTTTTTGCGAATAAAATCCCTAGACTTTATCACTGAGACCTCAGTGTAGTCTCACAATTTTTTTTTTTTTTTTTTTTATTGTTCCAGCCCCAGAGGGGCTGGCGGGAAGAGAAAGAGCCATCAACGGTGAACCGTAATGGACTATGTCCAGGTATCACCTCATCAAACCCACCCCATGCGGAAGGGCAACAGTGGCTCAGTGAACATCGGGGGGCTCAGCAGGAGATGGGTGACGAGTGGCTCTTGCTTGTTGGCGTGAGGGGAGTTGTATTGTGTGGTGAAGCCAGATAATGCCTGCAACAAGTTTTATGCGGCTGAGGTAGTGGTCAATCCATCTGGAAGAAGCCTTGGTGCGCAAAAGCCAGATGCCTGGGCAAGTGTCAGTGGAGTGCCAGCGACTACACGTGGTGCAGCAAGGTTGAGAGGGTTGTGAAGAGCTGTTGCGAGTTCTGTGGGATGATGGAGTGGGAGGGAGGGAAGAGTTGATGTTTGGAGAAGACAGTGGGTGAGAGGCTGTGGAACGAGGGTGAGAGGCCTGGGAATTTGGTGGAGGGGATCTGTGGGGCTTGGAGTGCTTGTCAGAGGGCTTGATGGACTTTGACTTCTCCCAAGAGATAGTGTTGTCGCAACAGGGGATCCAAATACGTCGATGGGTGTCAAGAAGGATCTGATGAAAGCGGTGACAAGGGTTTTAAGGACAGAGGCAGCAGGGTTATCATGTGAGAATAAGGAGTAATAAAAGGATTGAGGGATGAAGCCACGAAGGAGGGAGGAAAAATTGATACAAGATTGATGATCAAAGAGAAATTCAGGGTGGGAGAGCCAGTAAATGGGATGGGCTTGGGGAGGAGAGCGACCATGAGGTGCAGGAGGAACAGAGGAGGAAAGAGTTTCAGCAAAGGTGTTGCAAATCATGGCAATGGCGTCAGCAGCTGCAGGGCATTGCCAGACATGCTCTGTGGTTTCCAGAGCGTGGTGGCATCAACGACAGAGCCCATCAGGGTAGACTTGAGGGTGTCGTTGGTGTAGAACTTTTTGAGTGGGCAAAGTGTTGCTGAGGATTTGAAGTCGATACTTGCAACGAGCAGAGCCAGGGAGGGTGCCAAAGAGGGAAGAGGGTTAAATTCCAGAGTGGAGAACAAGAAATGTGGCTTCCCAATGAACTAGGTCAGGGTTGTGGGTGATGTGGGCAAAGGCTGAGGTGTTCAGAAGTGCAAAATGGTGAGAGAGACCTGTGAGGAGTCGCAGTTGTCGTCGAAGTTGGCCCAAGATGGGGTATTTGAGATGAAGGCAGTGGCTGGGAGGATCTGTTGTGAGAGGATTGGTAACAAAGTTGGGTCGGAAGTCGAGGGGACAGATGATGCCAGCTTGTCTGCTCGTTCGTTGCCAGCGTCGCTGTTGTGTCCACGAACCCAGGAAACTTGTGGAGGGGGGCCAATCCAAGACTGTAGAGTGGCAGCAACACATGCCCAAAGGGTGAGGTGGGAAGTGGTGTGCAAAAGACGATGGAGGGAATCAGAGAGAGGAGGTGTGTTGAGCTCGCTGTGTGGATGGGGACTAAAGGAGTTTGAGGGAAAGAGTTTCTCAAAGGTGTGAACCACTCCAAGATTGTCAAGTCGAAAAGTGAGGGGCAGGGAAAGCTTTGCAGTGATGGTGAGGGCAGCAAGGAGCGCAGCAATTTCAGCAGTTGTGGAAGAGGCAGAGAGTGGAGGGAGGGCAAAAGAAAATTCAAAGTTAAGCTCAAGGCAAACAACAGAGCCAGCCATGAAGCCCTCCTCGCGAAGGGAGCCATCAGTGTCAAAGGTCAAGGATGGGTGGGTATGAGCAAGGTCAGCAGGGAGGAGGGGCACATCCATTGGTTGAAAGCAGGGATTCGTGAAGGGAGCTGGATTGAAAGTGGAGTGGCGGGAGGTGAGGAGTGGGAAAGGTGTGGGTGTGAAAACGGTGGTGGGGGAAGGTGAGTTAACAAAGAAGATGGGCTGGGAGGGTCGAGTTGCAGTAGCGTTGTGCGACTGCTGATGGGGACTGTGTAGGTGGAGTGTCCAAGGGAAGTTGGATTGTAGGGAGAGATGTGCTTGCTGCAGGGGTAAGAGAATGGGGGGGAGCCAATGAGGCAGCCAAGGCATTGGACCAAGTGGAAATTGTGGTAGGAAGGGTGAAGGCGTTCAGGGAGCCTGGAGTAGTGATGAGAAAGGAGTTGGGGGTTTGGGAGTGTGTGAGTCCAGTTAACAATGCAGAAGAATTCCACTTGTGGTGGGGTCATCAGACAGAAAAAACTGCCACGAGCAAGGGGAGGATGGTGAAGGGGATCCAAAGAAGATGGGTAAAAAGGATTGTTTAGAGGACCATCAGGAGGGCTGTGGTAAAAGACTGGAGAGCCAAAGGTGGGAGCAGCAAAAATAAAGGTCTTAATGATGTGGTACACTTCACAGAGTTTGTCAAGGAGAGAGCTGTCTTTGTAAGAAGGACTGGTGAGGCGGAGGTCAAAAAGTTGTTCAAAAAAGAAGACTGAGTGTGAACGGAGAGTGGGAAGCACTTTGAGAAAAATATGCCAAGGAACTAATGAGTTGATGGAGTGAGCGTTAACAGAAAATAGGGGTGGACCAGAGTATTGGAAGGATGTTTGTTGGTTAAAAAGGAGGGGAATGAGAGACTTGGTGAAGTGTTTTTTTGGCTGGGACAAGGGTAAGGGATGTGAGAAAACTGGAGCTCCAGAGGCCAGGTCAAGTTGGAGGCGGTGCATCATGATACAGCTTATGTGGCCAATGAGAGAGGGGGAGTTCAAGCGAGAGTTGAGGTCAACAATCATGTCAGAGCAGTATTCATTGTAAAAGTCAGGGATGTTATGGGTCATGGGGTGATGGAGGAGGGCATTGGGAAAAGAGGTGCAGTTGTGAGACTGTGCTCTCTAAATCCTCACCCTGGGCTACGGGTGGCAAATAGAGCAATGACCTAAATACCAATCCTGAAAAGTGAAAAAGGGCAAAAAGGAGATGTCTAGGGGTCACTAGACAGGACAATGTATTTGGAGTCTTAAGAAGCCCAAGAAACACAAAGAAACTCTCTTACGACACAAAGAGAAGACTCTCACACTCAGACCAAAGGCAACTGTGAAAAGGTGGCACACTAGCAAAGAATGTGCAGGGTTCTCTGGTCCATGACACAGAGTGGGCCCAATGGGAGGCAAAAGCCAAAGCCAAAGGGGACCGGGAAATCCGGTAACAATGCTGGAGGTGCAAGATGCAGCAAGCTCCAGGGAGCGGCACTAAGTGCAGCACTCCAATCCAACTGAAGAAGACAAGAGAGTGGGGAGGAAAGTGGCCAGACCCCGGTCTGTTGGAGCCACCACCATGGAGCAAGGCTCCCTCTCTGTCAAAGACAAGCCCTAAGTTGGAGGGGGTTGGACACAGAAGGCAAACACAAGGAACAGTTAGTGTGCAGAGGTGTCTGTTGAATTAAATCAGAACTGTTTTCCACTTAACAGAACCAGACACAGCTTGTCTCACTCCAAGGAGAAGTTCCAACTCAATCCAAGGAGGGGGCACACAGGGGTGGGAGACAGTGGGACTCTTCTTACTTCATCCTACAAGGACACAGACATCTGCTTCACCAAGCCAGAGGAATTCCCTATCTTAGAAGCAAGGAAGGTTAACACCCACTCCCTCACCCAAATGTGGCACCATGACATCACAGGCATTAATCTGAGAGAAAGAGGGTCTGAACCCAGTGAAGACCAGGCCCATCAGAGGCCACAGGAGCCAACAACCAGGGAAGAGGGGGCATACCTGAGAGACCATTCCTGCAGCAGTACCTGACCAGACAGCTCATTCATATCACCTTGAGAGACCTGGATTTGACTAGATGTATTGACAGAAACCTAGAGGCACCACCACAGATTTACCCTCCATCCTTCCATCACCAAGTGGCTCCTACCCAGTCCAACCTAAACAGCATGCAGAATTGGTGAGGTGCACTGGGGCTTGAACCCAGCACACTGCCATGATGGCCAAGAGGACTTCAACCTCCTGTCACACACCAGGGGACTGCCACCCCCAGCTCTACATACAGTCAGGAAGAAAAGGGCAGGCAAGGGACTTCAGGCACAGGTTCTCACAGTCAACAAGATGGGGGGCAGCTGCTTAAATAGGAAAGGGTTGGAATCAGCAGGGTGAAGGAAGAAGGAAGGGAAAAGAGGGGAAAACATATACAAAAGAACAAAACAATAAATAAAACAGCAAAGAAGAGAGAGGAGGAGTGAGTCACCAAACAATGGGGCTGAGCCATCAAACAAGGAAGACAGCTCAGAAAATCATGGAGCATTTCTTGGCATCAGCTGCCAAGAAAGATGGAGGAGATGGAGAGAGCTGGTTGGTGCAAAGAGGAAGACAGTCACTCTCAGCCACACAAGAAAGAAAAGACACAGACAGAGACAACAAGGAATAAATAAAAGAGAAAACAGGAAAAACAGGAAAACAGGATAAATTACTAATTGGAAAAATAAGTAAAAATCACCAATGAATAGATAAAGAAAAACCCTGTGACCTCATACCCTTTTATGAGGTATTACATCATGGTAGCAGGTGGTAGGGCTTGTTAGCTCTGCCATCATCTTGTTAACTCTGTCAATCTGGGCTTAGCACTTCTCCCACAGAAGTGTTTCAGTCCTAAGTCATTTCCAAAAGTGAGGGGCCATTGGCCAGGCATAGTAGGACTTTGCATTTCTGCCCAGTCTGTCAACTAGCATGTCTCGAACTTGGCACCTTCCCAATTGAAGGGAGCGCTCTAACCACTGAGCAAGGGAACCTTGTATCAGCAATTAGAATCAAGACTGAGTCTTTCTGTCTGCAACATCGCCAATAATAAGTAATAATAGTAGAGCTCAGAGGCAGACATACAGAGCCAGTCAAAGGCTGTATGGAAACCCAATAAATAATAAGAGAGTAGGAATCCAAGCCTAGTCACGTTTTGCCAGCAAAACGCGGGTCGAGACGGGGTGGTAATCCTCACAATTACCAGTTAAAAAGTGGGTATACACTTAATTTATTTGACGTCACAGGCTCGACAGCCTGTCGTCCTCACACAGTAGCCAACCAGGTGTTTGAAGGTTTTGTGACAGAGTGTGGTGAGGTTGTTGAGGAAAGTACGGGGGAGAATGGCAGTTTTCCACAGAAAGCGGACACGTGGGAGGAGAACGTTACGGATGAGGTAAGAAGCAATTTTGTCACCCATCTTTTTGTGTTTGATAATGTCGAGGAAATTGGTGGTGGTGGAAAGGATTTGCTGCCGTGCTGCTGAGCTCATACCGTCTGCTGTGAAGTAGTTGCCTAGGTGTCGGAGGGTGGTGTTTGGCGGGTGGATGGGAAGGACTGTGGTGCCCCAGTTGATGGTGGTAGGTGCTGATCGCGGGGTATTGACGGTGGAGATGAAGATTTTCTTGGTGTTAGACTCGATGTCATTATGTGACTGGTACTCAAAGAGGAGGTCGGCCTGAAGCTGCAGATCCTCCAGGGTGCTGGAGAGGGTGTTGGTGTCGTCGACAAGGGCAAAGCCAGTAACAGAGACAGGGGGTGGGGGGTTGAAGAATTGGACAGGGAAGTTACGAGGGGTGGGAACTGAGAAAATGAAACCGGTGGTACAACAATCAAGAACGCAAAGAACAGGGTCCCAAAAGATACGCCAATCAAGGGTCCCTCAAGGGAGCCTTGCTGAATCATAGTGCCAATGGGGAAGGAAGGGATGGGCCAAAAGCTGTGATGGCAGAGGAACGAAAACGACGTTGGGAATTGACACGCATGCGAACATAAGAAGAGGGGAGGTGAATACGTTCCCAGGAGGCAATGAGGCCAGCAACAGGGGCGCTGTCAAAAGCTTTCTTAATGTCATTGAGGAGAAGGTATAAGGGCTGTTTAGTGGAATGGGCAAGGTCAAGGGCGTAGCGTATGAGGTGGAGAGGTGGGTCAGGAGAAGAGCCAGGTAGGGCAGAGAAGTTGCGACCAAGGAGTACATGGTGAGAAGAGAGGATGGAAGAGATACAAGAAAGACGGATGGATTGAACAACTTTGGCAGCAAGTTTGCAGAGGCTGATTGGACGGAGGTTAGTGATGTCACCACCCCACGCAGCTTTCTTGGGTATGGGGAAGATGGAGGAAGATGCCCAAGAGTCTGGGATGTCAAGGAAGAGAAAAGAGCGAATGATGAGGGAGGAGAAGAATGCAAGAGCATCAGGACCAGCTGCGAGGAGAAGCTCTCTGGAGATTTGGGAGGGGCCTGGGGCTTTGTTTGAGGCAAGAGATGTGAGAGCGTTTTTGACGTCGTTGGCAGAAGGGGGCAGCATAACTTTGGAGAAAAGTTCTGGGGGGATGTGGGGACAGGGTTGCATCTCAGAGTGAAATGGAGAGGATGGTGGGAAGGGAGTGAGGGTACGAGGGCGAAACCAGTGTTCAACCTGTTGTTGGCAGATTCCAGGGACAAGGTCAGGATTGTGGGTGATTGAGGGACCTTCCGCAGTAGTATAGCGAATGTGGTTGATGCTAGAGTTGCTGCGCGTGCGGTTGAGGATGTTGTTGAGGACAGTCTTCATCTTGCCAGAAGAGAAAAGGTCGTGTCTATGTGTGAGAGCTGTGGCAATGTCCTCCATTTTGTGCTTTTCTGCTGCCTGGCATTGGGCACGGTAGATGGCCCGGTGATGGTGGTTGAGGGCGGGGAGTAAAACATCATGACAGTCAGTTGTGTCAAAGAAGCGGGCTTTGTACTGAGAGTGGATGTGGGACAAGAAGGAGTAAGACTGATCTGCGCCCCACTCAGATGGGGTCAAAGCAATGGAAGGGAAGATGTTAGCCAGATCATGCACAGGGTCTTTGGCAAGTGCCCACAGTTTCTCTACTTTCCAACGTGCAACAAGGAATGGTTTGGCACGGCAATCTATCTTTGGCGCTACTGAGGAGGTTCCTTGTGAGGAAGGAACTTTTTGCCAAGCCAAAGCAGTAACTCGTGAAATGATGTGGAGAGTGTGTCAAGGTGGCTGACGAGGAGTGATGCACGTTCTGGAGAGGGGTATTGAAAGGGTAGGGTTGGAGAATGGAGGAACTCAAGCTCGGAGGGGAGAAGAATGCTGTTCAATGCTGCAAGGGCTGCTGAGAGGGGGGCAAGCTCAACTGAGACGGCTGAAGTGTAATTGTCGAGTTGCTCCTCTGAAGCTTCCAGGGGTTTGATGACCTGGCAGTCAAGAGGAGCAGTGGGATAAACATACAACTGCTCTTGCTCTTCAGTGGCGGACTTTATAAGTTTTGTCTGGAGGAAGGTCAAAAACTATCTAAAACGAGAAGTAGTTGTGAGTTTAGCTCCAAATACAGGAGAATTGATAGTGGAGAGTTCCACTTCGACTGGTAGAAAGAAGCAGACAAATCCATTTGCAAACTGCGTTTCTTGGAGTAATAACTTGGAGCCATCCAAAAACGACCTTGGTCGATTTGTAATGTTCACGGAAACGGTTGAAAGGCGCAAAGCAGTTGCACTAGCTGACATAACCGACGATATTCTCCAAGGATGGAATGGGAAAACAGTCAAAGTAGTCGTTGCAATCTACTCACAAGCAGTTTCATCCAAGGGAATATACGAAGCAGTGGAATCTGTGCTCCTCACTTCATTTGAAATGAACTGAACAGGAGCACCAAGTAATAGGCATGTCTGGAAGCTGAAAGAGAAACTGCAAAAGGAACATCAAATACGTATTTATGCACCAGACTTTGTCTGGGATCTATGGGCTAGTGATATCGCGAAATTATCTCTTCCAGAGCAAGAGATTGCGATCAAAAGACCTCCTCCTCCCAATCTTGTTGGCTTGTTCAAGACACCAGAGAATGTTGTGAAAGCTACATCTGCGAAAGTTTCAATCGCCTCAACTGTGAATGAAAAGAATCAATCAGATATTCGTAGGATTTGTGATCATGTACACAGCACTTGCCGAAGAATAGAGGAGTGACTGAAGCATTTTGAACAAGAAATGGCTTCTGAATTCGACCTGATTGAGGCAGATCTTGCAGCAGTTGATGAAACTGCCTTGCACTCCGGAAAACTTCTTCGTGCATTCTCGACAGCTTTGAATCCGACTGAAGGAGAGCACCAAAGAAGGATACAACTGGAAACAGAAGATCAGGAGGACGTTGATCATATTATGTGAAGAAGAAACAATAAAAGCGCAAAGCCGTCGTTGTTAAAAAATTTATTCCATGCTCTCTTCATCACTTTCTACGCAACTGTCCTGATCAAATCCGAGATGAGTAAGATTTTGGTTTAGCCCACAACTAGGATCAAACACTCCGTTTTGCACATATCCGCACTTGCGAAAGATTGCTTGCATGCACTAGTTCCTAAATTCCGAGACAATACTTGCAACAAGGATTTTGCTATCCTCTACAGAATTTTCTACATGGATTCGCTTAAATTTCTTCTTCATCAGTCCAAAAAGCACCTCAATAGGGTTGAAAAACGGGCAATACGCTGGAAGAAAGATAGGTAAAATTCCAAGGTTTCGAAGATTATGTGTTACGTTTGGATGGCAATGGATAGCAGTCCCATCCATGATCCAGACTGAGTTGCGAACAGGGTGCTGAAAAACGTTCTTGTTGTTTGTAGCAACATCACAAAGGCACTCTAAGAATCTTTGTCGTGTGAAGGTTCCCTGAGACATACAGCAATCCAGCACTCCATCCAATCCAACAAAACACAGAATGGAAACTCGAGGTTTCTGATTGAATTCTCCACGATAAACAAGTTTCTGTCCTTTCACTCCCATGACTTTGCAACATATCCTGGTTGTCAAATCCACACTCATCCAGGAAAACGAGATTGTGAAGAAGCCAAGGGAAGTCTAAAAGTTCTGCACAAAAGCGTGACACATCTTCATAGTTGACCTGTATAGCTCGACGCTCCAGGACTTTCCAAGTCATTTTGGCCTCACGGAGAATCCGACAGACAGTAGAAACACTGATGCGTTCATTGTACTCCGCCTTGAATCGCTTCGCTGCCTCATCCAAAAATAAAGTTGGCTCATTTAAGTAAAGATTTACGAGCCATTTCCGCATTTTGACGTTGAACTTTCGGAAGTTGGCATCCTCGTCCTTCTTTCGGCCAACGGATCCTGTTTCTTCATATCTATTTACCCAGTTTTTAATTGTTTTCCGATTCTTTCCATAGATTTCCGCTAGTTTGGACGTTGAAAAGCCTTTAAAGTAGTACCCATACAGACAATGGTATTTGTGTCATTGGAAGCTTGCTTTTGACGAACAGAGTGCAACAAAATCGACATGTTGATGCGGGGCGATCAGGAGCTTCAGCTGCGGAGTAGCCAGCGGAGCAGGAAAGGAATCTGGCCGAGTGACTTGTGAAAGAGCACGGCCAGCAGGGGAGGTGGCGGGGGCGAAGGGCGAGGCACTGGGAGATGCGTGCAACCGTCGGTGAGCGGACCAACCTGTGAATAGTTGGGACGGTGTGCTGATCGTGAACTGCGGTTGGCAGTCTGGTTTGACAAGGCTATGCGCTGGTTGTCTGCGCTGATTTTTCAGCCCAGCCACCTCCCCCTTTTGCTGGAAATTTTTGGTGAAACCCACAATATCATTGTGTTACTAATTGCTCTTTCTGGAACATTCTTTGAGTCTTGACAAGGAAGACTCTCAAAAGGTATAAAAGGGGGATGAGGACCTGTCCCATTCCTCAAGTGAATTATTGTTTCCAATACAATCATCACTCCTCTCAGTTCCTTGTCTGCCTTGTCCTGTCCTGCCATGTTCCTGACATCATAATTCACTTCACCCTCTCCTACTACTCTCTGCCATCATGTCTGACCCAAACAACACCTTCCCTGATGCAACTGCCTTCCAAGCCTTAATGGACCAATTACAAGCCCTTTCAAGACAGACACACCAACTTCAAGAACAAGTCCTTCACCAGCAGCAACAGCTTCAACAACAACTTCACCAACAAGAACATCAAGCTCTTCCCCTGCCTCAAGCCAACCAAGCAAGAGAGCCCAAGGTTTCCAGCCCTGACAAGTTCACTGGGCTGGCCAAGACCTCAGGAACTTTATGGCCACTGTGGAGAATGTCATCCTTCTCCAACCTCCAACATTTCCCAGTGAGCAAGTTTTCACAAGCACCCTCTTGTCTGGTCAGCTCAATCATGGTACAGATCTCTCCCAAGCACACCCACCACCCTGCAAGAGCTCTGGGAGGGGCTGGAGGCTACCTTTGGTGACCCCTACGCATCTTGGACAGCAAGATCCAAGCTCAAGCATATCAAGCAAGGAAAGCAATCTTGTGTGGCCTACACCAACCAATTCAAGCAACTAGCCAGAGACTCTGGATACAATGATGCAGCTCTGATGGAGCTGTACCATAATGGTCTCCATGAGTCCATCCAAGACATGCTCTCCCAGTCTCTGCACATTCCCTGAGACCTTGGAAGAGTACATTCTCCTTGCCATCAAGATTGACAACAGACTCTACTCCAGGAGGCTGAAGCAAAGACAAGTAGGAACTACATCAAGACCTACCCCAGTCCCTCAAGCTCTTACAGTTCCTGAACCCATGCAAGTGGATGCAGTTGAGACACCTCCTAAGGATCCTCTGAGCCAAGAGGAGAAAACAAGGAGGACCCAACAGGGACTGTGTTTCTACTGTGGCTCCAAGGAACACGCTGTCAAGGACTGCCCAAGGAAGAAGCACCCAAACTCCCAGGTCCAGGCTCACTGAGGGGCAATTCCCTGGACCCTCCTCCAAGCTGCCCCTGTTTCATCACCACCACCAGCACCACAAACACCTCAAATTCCAAGCCCCACCAACTCACCATGGATGTCAAGATTCAACTCTCACCCAAGTCAACCATCACAACCAAGGCCCTTATAGACTCTGGATCATCCTGCAACATCATTGATGCCACCCTTGCCAAGTCTTGTGCCATTCCCACCATCAAGAAATCCACACCCTGCAAGGTCCACTTTGCCAATCATGCTCTGTTCAAGGAAATCAGCCATGAAACCAAGCTAAACCTCCACATCCAAGACTTTCCACCATCCATGGTCAACCTGGAAGTATTGGATCTTGGCTCACCCACATTCTCTGTCATCCTGGGATTACCATGGCTGCAAGCCCAGAACCCTGCCATTGATTGGGTCACTGGTCAAGTCCAACCTCCACCAATTGGAACAGTCACCCAAAACTCAAGTCAAGCCTCCAAGTCTCATGCTCTCAAGTCCCTGATTCAAGGTTCACAGCCAGGTATTAAAGGTCAACCACCAAAGACAACTCCAGTGTCACCCTGCAGTTCACAAATCCCAGCCAAGACTCAAGTTCCACAGCTCACAGTTCACAGTCAAGATTCAAGTGGAGCTCATACAGCTCACAGTCATGGCCAAGACTCTAGTTCACAGAACCCACAGTCAAAGATTCAAGTACCACAGTTCACAGTCCACATTCAAGATTCAAGTTCCACAGCTCACAGTCTTTGCTAAGAACAGAACCCTAAGTCAAAGATTCAAGAATCACAGTTCCCAGACAAGAATTCAAGCCCCACTGCTGAAGAGTACAGGATCTTGGACCCATCAGACCTTTTGCTGGCATCCAAGCTACCAAAAGAATATCTCCCTTATGCTGATGTGTTTTCCAAGACCAAGGCAGACCTGCTACCAGCTCAGAGGCCTTATGACTGTGAAATCTCACTCAAGGATGAAAATTGCAGCCCACCTTTCAAGCCACTGTACCACCTCTCTCCACCAGAAGCCAAGGCCCTCCAAGAATACAATGAAGAAATGCTGAACAAGGGATTCATCCAACCTTCCAAGTTGCCAGCTGGAGCTCCCATCTTTTTTGTCAAGAAGAAGGATGGGGGACTGAGACCCTGCGTGGACTACAGAGATCTCAATGAGATGACAGTCAAGAACCGCTATCCACTGGCTCTCATCTCTGAATTACTGGACAAACTGAGCCATGCAAGGATATTTTCCAAGATTGACCTCAGAGGTGCCTACAATTTGGTCAGAATTAAGCCCCAGGATCAATGGAAGACTGCCTTCAGATGCAAATACAGTCACTTTGAGTACTTGGTTATGCCCTTTGGACTTACCAATGCTCCAGCTATTTTCCAAGGCATGATGAATGACATCTTCAGGGATATTCTGGACCTTTTTGTCATTGTCT